>QMIH01000013.1:188121-218035 GCA_003987875.1 Clarias batrachus | reverse complement strand
AAATAATGGACTATAGAAGCTGTTTCAGACCATGAATGAACAAATGATGGACTCTAGAAGCTGTTTCAAACCATGGGTGTACAAATGATGGAATCTAGAAGCTGTATCAGTTCACAAATTTAAACAATTATGGACTCTAGAAGCTGTTTTAGACCATGGGTGAACAAATGATGGAATATAGAAGCTGTTCAGACCATGGATGAAGAAATGATGGACTACAGAAGCTGTTTCAGACCATGGGTAAAGAAATGATGGATTCTAGAAGTTGTTTCAGGCCATGGATTAGGAAATGACGGACTACAGAAGCTGTTTCAGACCAGGGATGCATAAATTCTGCAATCTAGATGCTGTTTCAGACCATGGGTGTACAAATGATGGAATCTAGAAGCTGTATCAGTTCACAAATGAACAGATGATGGACTTTAGAAGCTGTTTTAGACCATGGATGAATAGATTATGGAATCTAGAAGCTGCTTCAGACCACAAATGAACTCCTCATGCAATCTAGAAGCTCCTACGGACCATGAATGAATTCATTATGGAATTTAGAAGCTGCTTCAGACCACAGATGAACAAATGATGGACTCTAGAAACTGGACATGCACTTTAGTAGGACTGCGTGTGGTCTGGTTAAATAGGAACGTGTGTGTGTGTGTGTGTGTGTGTGTGTGTGTGTGTGTGTGTGCGCACTTCTGAAGCGCGTCTGCAGTAACTGGAGTTTATCGAGGGTCAGATGATTAGATGGAATATTACACATCCTGTCTTATGTTTTCTCAATGAATGCACAGTTCCTTGTTTCTTTTCTTTTTTTTCTTTCTTTTTTTATTGTGTTGTTTCTTTCTTTCTTTCTTTTCTTTTTTTTTTTTTTAGTTCTTATCTCCAGGATCGTTGCAGGAGGCTTTTCCTTGGTGCCGCACGCGCCGCGCGGATTCGCTTTCGGTATGACTTTCCCTTCTTGTAAACCTTCTTTCCTTTTGACTGTAACAATTAGAGATAAGTCACCGGGATTTCCCCGGAATCGCGGTATAAATAGGCACCGACGTGTCCCCGTTCCCTTCCTCAGGCGCACACTGAACGCCCTGGAACAGAGACACGCACAGGCGCGGAGACGCGGAGACGCGGCGGCGGCGGCGGCGGCGCAGGTAAGACCGGCGCGTGACTCACTGCCACTCCGCTGTTTGCTCATTTCAGTTTTTTATATAAACAAAAATAATTTGATTAAATGAATAATAATAATAATAATAATAATAATGATCCCTTACCATTTGTCATTTTTGGTCCATGTTCACACGCCTGAATGATTCGTGCTGAAGTCCCCTTCCTTGAAGTGGACAATCCAAACCCCTACATGCGGGCTACATTTTCCTACATTGTCCTTTTCCTTCGGGACCGAGTGTCTCCCCGTCCGCGGCTCTGTGGCGCAGCTCGCTCTCTCTCGGCTCGCTTTTAGTTGCGCGTAATCTCAGAGTCGCGCATTTCGGCGCTGTTATGAAGTTTCCGCCCCTACAGCGTTGCCAGGTGCTGCTGGTGAAAATAAAAGTGGTTCCCAAAAAAGTGTCGGATTTCAGTCCGAACTGTCGTGATTTCATAATATAACCTCAACCAAAAAAAAAACCTTTAAAAAAGGATCAGATGCCGCGTCCAAAAGGGAAGTGCCAAAAAATAATTACGCAAGCGCAGGTGATCTGCCGCGCGCGTCTGGACGCACCAACCTGTGCCACATGTCTCAGTCCGGGACGTCTCACTGCTCCTTCCTGATGACTGATTTTTTTTTTTTCTTCTTCATTTTTTTTATATAATTTACCCATCATGCATTGATGATTAGGCTCGTTCCAAATCATATGCTCCCTAGCCTAAGCCTATATAGTGCACTATTTTCAGCTGTCACATTTAATTGGCTACTGTACAGAACAGCCTGCCCATAACCATCCCATCACGCAGTCAAACGCACGGAGCAGACCAGAATAAAACTCTTTAAGTAGAGAAAACATTAGAGAACATCAGCCAAAAACATACAACATACACACACACACACACACACCCCCGCCACACACACACACACACACCACCCCCGCCCTCCACTGTAACCCATCCATGATCATTCACCTGGCAAAAAAAAAAAAGAGAGAGAGAGAAAAAAAAACTTCCCTTCTTTTTTTCCTTTCGTTTTCTCTTTATGACGCGCATTACCGGCATCCTGCTCACTGAACCGACTCTTTCGAACGAACCCTGAACCCTGAGCTCTAATTGAGAGTCGTTTGGTTGGGTTGATTCACCGCCCAGGGCGTTCTGCAGGGGGGATAAAAAAAAACTTAAAAAAAATAAATTCCCTGTGACTAAGTGCTCCTGCTGTCATTTTGTCTAATATTTATAGCTTAAATAGAAGCTCTTATTTTATCTGTCTGTCTTAAAGTCTCGCCAAGAACACAAGATCATTAGATCCATGGTAACACAAAAGCTCATTTTATGTAATATCATAAATCTGCTCATGTGTTTTACCCTCAAGTCAACAGTACAAGTGATTCTTTTATGTGTTCAGATTTATTAAACCAATTTTATTAAATAAAACTAAACTCCTGATCCATGCTTCGTTTTTTGTAAATATATGCATACACGTTTATATTTTTAATCAGATAAAAAGTTTTTAAAAAATACGACTGCATGCCCATTTACGTCCACAGTGTCCAAAATTTTCCGAGTTCAAATTTGTCAACAGATCTTCAAAATGTCATTCAGACAAAACTTTCGATTAAGATTTCACGTGAAAATAAAGGCACGGTGGTGTAGTGGTTAGCATGGTCACCTTGCACCTTCGGGTTCTGGGTTCGATTCCCGGCCTGGATTCCCCAGGCCAGGCTGGATTCCCGCCTCTGTGTGCATGGAGTGTGCATGTTCTCCCCATGCTTGTGGGGTTTCCTCTGCGTACTCCGGTTTCCTCCCACTGTCCAAAGACCTGCAGATTAGTGTTCCCACATTGCCTGTATTGAGTGTGTGAGTGTCTGTCCCCTGCGATGGTTTGGCACCCTGTCCAGGGGCATGAGGTAGGGTAGCCTACCTCATGCCCTAAGACTCCTGGGATGGGCTCCAGGTCCCCCGTGACCCTGAATACAGGATAAAGCGGTATAGAAGATAAGTGTGTGAGTGAGAAAACATGAACCTAAATAAGTGTATTATTCTAAAAAGCAAAATTGTTAAAATATTGCAACATCAATTTGACATGGTTACAGACACTACAGATTCTTACCAAAAAGCGGAATGCTTTAATTTATGCAACAATTTTTACAGGTCATTCAGGCTTCTAGAAGCTTACACCAATTTTAGTATTAATACTCATAAATAAATATGAATAATTAGCATTTTAAATGATTATTGTTTGAAGTGAGACAGTATAACACTGAGAAATGGCCATTTTGGGGTTTATATAAAATCATCTCTCCAAAACGGCTGAAGATAACGAGTTAAAAATAACAAGATAAAATTTTTAGGGAAGCAAGATTGGTCACTTCCTTGTTGCATAAACTTCAAAAGTAGCTTCTTTAGCACACACATTTTCTAAATTACATGTATAACATAATTTTAAAAAATCAACATTAATTCAATTCAAGTCAATTCAATTTTAATTTTAAAGCAGCTTTACACAATCGAAAGAATTAAGTATGTATGCAATGTGTATGAATCAAAATGATCAGATCGTCCCTGATGAACGAGCCGAGGGCGACGGTGGCAAGGAAAAACTCCCTGAGATGGTAAAAGGAAGAAACCTTGAGAGGAACCAGACTCAACAGGGAACCCATCCTCATCTGGGTGATAACGGAGAGCAGGGATTGATCTGCACTCATACTGTGTAAGACTGGACGTTCAGTATAACAGGAGACGTGTTAAAATTAAATGGAGTCCAGTTTGTTCCTGGTGGCTCAGGTAGACTGTAGGAAACTCCAGTCCTACAGACATTCATGTTAGGCTAATTGTCGGTCACAAATTGCCCATAGTGTATGAATAAATAATTGGGCTGGCAACCCAACCTCTTTAGCAACTTCCACAGAAACGACAGACACTGTATATCTCCAGGGTGTGGAGTATCTGTCTACCGATGTACCGGATCGCACGTGGTCGGGACAAAATACTACTATTAATAATATGACTGCTAGAACTCCTACTCCTGACTACTATTACTAATACTAATCCTATTTCTACTATGATAGTATGATAGTAATAGTAACAATACTAACACTGCTATTCTAATATCTCATAGCACGCACAAAAAATGCATTTACTCCACACCTCTAATATCTACAGTCGGTGAAAAGCACGCACACGTGACTGCTCAGAGAGTGAGTCAATAAACAAGAGTCAGAATGATTCATGTTTTTTTTTTTTTCTTTTGCATGTTACTGATACAACACCATAAAACTCTGATTGCCCCACCACCTGCATGTCAAAGGTTCTGGACTCTACTGGTGCTACTGTTGCTCTTGGCAGCAACTTGACTGCGTAAAAACTCGCTTTCTATTTCCGAAAGCTTGAAAAACTGTTCAGCTGTTTTCTTTTGCTAATTTCTAGAATACGTGCTGTATTTGCCATTTAACACGCCAGATAAGCTAATGTGGAGAAAACTAGAAATGTTCATTGAAGACTAGACTCTGAAAATTCTCACAACCTTTAAAATTATAAAAATAATAATAACAAAAATAATTTATATATTGTATACGCACAGTTCATACAGGATTACCAGCACCCCTGATAACTGCCATTACTGACAACTATTACTAATAACAGTATTACTACTACTGTACGTACTGTATGCTAATAATAATAATATTATTATGACTACTATTACTACTACTACCAACATACAGTACCTACAACTGCTGTTGCTCTTACTATACAGTAACTATTATTATTATTACTTGTTATATTACTATAACTAATTTACCCGGACCACTCCTCCTCCTCCTCCTCCTCCTCCTCCTCCTCCTCCCACTGCTATTACTACAACTATTACCAGTAGTATTATTAAGGCTAATATGATTGCTATTACACCAGCTGATACTGCTTTTCTTTTTTTAAACTACTACTACTACACTTTATTTATATAGAAGTATGTGATAGGTCAAAAGTAGTAAATGATTAAAAGAAAATATATCAAGGTTATTGCACATATAAAATATAAGTAGAAAAGTAAAGTAGAAAATAATAGTATTATAAAGTATTATACAGACTGTTGAAAAAGGGTTCATTCAAACGGTTAAGGGTTTAAAGGTCCTTATTTCAAACTATTATAAGAAAACCAGGTTGTAATCTTATAATCTATAATCTGTACTATAATCTTTAGAAACCCTGAGAGTTCTCCAGTAGGGTCAAAACAAATGAGGTACTAGACCAAAGGTACTAGAGCTAACCTTTCTTTCTAAATAGTTTATACAGAGAGATTTACATATAGGTAGAAATGTGTTAACCATATTTAAATAATGATAATAATAATAATAATAATAATAATAATAAAGCAGTGCTGTCATTTTTTTCATAAGTAATATATAAGATATTTATATTACATACATTTTATATTACATGTTGATATTTTGTCTTCCACATTATTCAACATACTCTCTCTTCAAATGTTGTTATTTGTTTATTTTTGTAAACATAAAAAAAAAACATCGACTTTTTGCTTTTTGTTAAGCCGTTCTTTTTTTCCACTTTATGAGGAACACCTGTACACCTGCTCGTTATAACTCAGTCAGACGTGTCGCAGCAGCGTAATGTACACCGTGTAATCGTGCATGTACATGTCACGCACTGGGGCACATGTTCACATCAAAACATTCGAATGAGGAAATAATGTGAAATTTGTGTGTGGCGTGGATTATGATGCCAGTTTGAGCGATTTTAACACAAATCCAGCCTTTACACAGTTTACACAGAAATCCATTCCTTGTCTAACTGGCTGCTTTGGTTGAGCCTGTCGGTTCACGCAGGTGGAACTTGATGTGTTCTTCTGCTGTTGTTGCTCATCCACCTCCAGGTTTAACATGCTCGGGGTTCTCTGATGCTTTTCTCCTCGGCATAGCTATAAGGAGGGTTTATTTGAGTTGCCATAGCCTTCCTATTAGTTTGACCCAGACCAACCAACCTAAAAAAAAAACTGAACTGTCCAGGTGTTTTGTTTGTTTGTTTGTTTGTTTGTTTTTGCACCATTCCGGATTAAACTCTAGAGGTGATCGTGGATTAAAATCCACACGAGATCTGTTTCCCAGCAGTTTCCCCAAAGGGTTCACAGTCACAGAAAAGTTTGTTTATGTGTGATGTGAAGGTTGTTTGAAGCCCTCTCTAATCTTATCGCTGCCACATGACTGGTTGATTATATGCATGAGCAGGCCTCCGGGTGTTCCTAATAAAGTGGACGCTGAGTGTATAAGATTAAATACACTCATACACTCAATGGATATTTTATCATGTCATTTTTTTGAACATTTTATAGATGTACAGTTACTGACTGTAGACTACCTGTTGCACTCCAACAATGACATAAGTATTGGCCCCCCCACCCCTTTAAATCAGACGACGGTAAAACTGTAGTTGGCGTCTGATGATCTACAGATTAAACAGCGTGTAATAAGCGGGATATAATACACTGGACAATAAAAGTTTTTCAGGATGTTGCCGTATAAAAACTAATATTTTGTTTCCTTAATGATAACCCAGTCTGATGCTCTCCAATACCTTTAAGCCAATGAAACTTGTTGCCAAAATAAACTGAATTATTTTCAGAACAAGGAGTCCTTTATATAATCATATCAAGGTTTTATCTCTTTCTGACAACAACAATAATTGTGGTTAAACATCCATCAGTTAAAAATGTTCTCAGGAAGACTGTTGACACTTATTGTGCAGCCGTTACGTTATAGTACGGAGTCTGTAAATATTAATTATAGTAGTTATAGGTAAAGCTACAGGATAAAAATTAGTTTTGGTCATAAAGCCTAAAATATCTGGTGTCTAGTGTCTTATATAGTGTATATTTCATAGGTGTGACATCACATTAAAAACATTATTAAAACAAAACTGTATGAACAAAACCAGACTGATTGACATAAGAGAGAGAGAAAGAGAGAGACACACACACACACACAAACAGACACATGCACACACACGTGCATGCAAACATATCGACAACACTGGTAAGGATTGTTTTCTAAACCTCGAGGTGAATTCTGCCAGAGAATATGGGCTGAGGGCAGAATATGAGGGATGCATTAAAACCGCCTCATACAGAAACCAGAGGAAGGCAATACGACACCGGACCCATACAATGTGACACTTAACAAATATGAAACGTTTCCTCAAGGACTCGAAACAAACAAGACTGCACTTGTCTCCAGGACTGATCATGATTCATTGGGGAAATATTTTCCCACATTTACTGAGACAGTGACATTTTTTTTTTATTATGCATCAGTTTGGGAGGATTAGTGGCTTGATGAGAGAGAAATCACATTCTTGCACATGTGACTCTCTGATTGGCTGGAGGGGTGGAGGTTTGATTAAACAATACATATTTATATTCAGTATTTTAATACTGTATTAAACATAATAATAGATATTTTATTTCAGGATTTGATTAGAATCGTTAAACTTCACACAAACACATTTAACAAAGTGGAAAAAGTGTTTGTGACCTGAAAAAAAAAAAAAGAAAAGAAAATGAATCATAGTGATTGCTTCGTCTTATCAATAATAAGGCTTTAAATCTGCACACTTTAGACAACAGTTGGTGAGAAATAGCACTGATCCTTAAAGGAATAGGTTAATACTTATATAATTCATTTCACAACATTAAAAAATATATATTTCAAGAGATTAATTCTTAAACTTCCTATAACAATTAATATACAGAATATGCGAATGATGCTGCAAAATGAGCATATTAATAAAATTTTTATTAATGTTATTATTTTTTATTAATCTTTGGTCGTAGAAACAACCGAAAAACAACCACATGTGATCATCTTTATTTGTACTATTTCTCTGCCTATATGACCCAGTTTCAAATGTTTTGCTCATCCATGTTTGTATAGTTGGTGAAAATGAACTAAAATTCAGTTCATCATATTGTCTATTTTGTGCTGAAAAAAAGCTGTGTATGGCACAATCCTCATATATGTTTATAAAAAACAAAACAAAACAACAACAATAAAAACAAGAAAACATATAAATGCTAAAATAATCAGAGCTTTAACGCGATCATTAAGATTTAATTCATGATTGTGTGGTTCCTTTGTCACTGACGCTCACAGGATGCTTACGTCCCTGATTATGTTTTCTCTTCTATTGTTTTTCGTCTCTTTGGCCGTGGGTTCGTGTGTCGACACTTCAGTGAGAAAAAGTAGAGCTTGTTGTCAGATAAGGCAGGCGACTGCTTGGGGCCCCGAGGTCAGCTGAGTGTCCCGATTCCTTCATCATTGAATTCTGTGAGCAAGGTTTATAACAATTTATGCGGTTTATAGTTAAGGCTTTCATAAGTGTTGCTCTAATAACTAATAATGGAAGGCTATATATATATATTCCCAGCCAGAGAAATCTCCCTAACTGACCTCTAAATATTGTCTATTAGCGCTGGAACTTGGCATAAAGGCAAAGCTGAACAAAAAATGGGACATTTTAATATAGCTGAATATACAGTATATCCTATATAGGGTGCGCAAACTTTTGCACATCTGTCTGAGTGTCTTTAGTCATTACTGAATTGATGCCTTGATTGATTTGGAAATAAAATGTTAAATATAAAGTATAAAATATTTATAGGACTTTTAGTCCTAAAAATTTTTTTTTAAAGCATTTTAATGTTTGAAAGTGTTAGAAAGAACCGAAGTTCATATTCGTAATAATGAAAGTAAAATCTGCACACTGTGTGTATTTCCATGTGTTTCTGGCACGTTTCCTCAGTGGGAATTTGGCCTTTTCTACAAACAGACACATTTTTTCCTTCTTGCTGAGAACATGGCCTTTGCAGCCTCACACTCATGAGATAGAACTGAGATTCTACAGTCCTTTGTTGTTGTTGTATTTTTTTTTCTTTCTTACACTAAGAAAGAATCTGGTTCAAGCACACAGATCAGGGTTGAGGTTTGAACTCCCGACCCTCTGGTCGATGCCCTTATTTTTCTATTTACAGAGAAGTGAAATATGAGATTTATAGCACCAATAGCAGATCTTGTGGAAATATTGAGGGAAAAGGGACAAAAGAGAAACTAGGAAGAAGGAAAGTAAAAAAGAGCGTTATTGTTCTACTGTAAATCTTATTGTTGTTGTTCTTCTTATAATTATTATTTTATTATTGTTTTTTAGAAGCACTGTAGACATTAAGAGATATGTATTGTAGTGTGTGTGTGTGTGCATGCATGACTTAGTGTATGCATATAATATAAAGTTATAGTTAGTTTTGATGAAATTTTAAGAAACTGCATTTACATTTTCAACCTTATTTTATAACTCACAGTGTATAAACTATAAACTCATCACTACTAAAAAAATCTTTATTGTTCTTATAACTCCTCATAATTTATGAAGCTCCTTATTAACAATATTTCTATTATATTATTTATTATTATTAGTCATTATTCCAACCACCTGGACATATTTTACGTTTAACATCAATGTGCAATTTAATCTTATTTGCTTACCAATTTAACTTGATGCTGCTGATACAGTAAATCCATCATTTTATTTAAGTCATAAAAAAGTTATACAATTTATATTAGAGTTTATAAAAGTATTATGTTACTGAATTTTTTATTTTGTAATTTTATTGTGACCTTTTACCTTTACTTAAAAATTATCTTGTAAATGTTGTATAAGTTATAAATATCGGTTTTATTCTGAATAGTTTTTGCACATTTTTCAAATATACTGTATACAGGGCTATATTTGTTTTTATCCGATTGAGTTTCATTCCTTTTCTGCCTGCAGATGTATAACCGTGTGCTCGCTCTCAGATCCCGATGCCACCTTAAACCAGTATTTATTAAAGATATTTATAGAGTAAACGCCCATGAACAATACTTGTGGTTACCGTGAATCATAAACGTGTGAGGTCTAAAGTTCCTCATAAAGTCATATCTAACATTACTTGATTCATAACAAGCGTATCACTTCCGTGATTTAACATGAAGCCATTCAAACATCAGAAACATGCTAGATGACAAGATTTTCAGTGTTTATTTATTGTGGTTATACTTTATCGTATATTTGTACTTTTTTAATAAATGTGCATGTTTTTGCGTGTGAATACATTTCTGTTAATCATACATGCATACAATCACAAAGTACACTTTCTTTCTTTCTTTCTTTTTTAATTCAAACTTATTGGAAGTAGACAGACTTTAACAAACAAAGAAAAATTTCCACATCCAAGAGCTTCATAATTTTAGTAATATAATCATTTATTTAAATAAATAAAGTAATAATTTAGTTAAACATTGATGCTTGAGACTTTTATTTTTAATTCCTAAACTTTTCATTTGACCTCAAACTTTATTCTGATGCCTGAGGAAATTGTATTTTTAGCCAGGCATTAAATTCTCCCTAAACCAAATCTGGCAATAAATTAATAATAACAGCAACAACAAAAACAACAACAATAATAATAATAATAATAATAATAATAATAATAATAATACACAAGACTACACTGAAAAAAGATCATAAGATCATATATATAAGTAAATAAGATCAACAAAAACTGCTAAATGAATTAAAGAAAGCCTAATAACATAATGCCAGAGGTAAAAGGACAGATAATGACAGTTGCTTATGAAGAACAAACACAACTGGACTTATTTACCGATTAAATCTGTGTTCGTTGTCTGAGTCATGCATGATTATGTGAGTAATACAAGGATTCGTTCTTCCGAAATGAACAAGCATGGTTTTGGTTTTGATTACGTTAATTCCTCAAGTCAAACTTGTTATACCATGACATGAAGTCATCCACCAGCGGCCCATGTTCCGGCTCTTTACCCTTCAGCAAATCACTAATAAAATTAATAAAAAAGAAAAAATGTCACCGTCAATGCGGCATCCTCAACACCTCCACCTCATCTCTACTAACTGAAGTGTCTCCACCTGGGCGTCCACTTAACCTCTGTATCTCTTGTTTAACCAGTTTCTCAAAACTTTTCATAGTCAAGGAAGTAAGAGTAACCAGCATAGAGTTATTAATCATAGGAACTCTGGTAGCATAGGTGAACTCTGCAGAGGGAGAGACTGATTAAAATTATGAGGAAAAACAACACCATGTAAATGCACGGCGCAGGACGTTAAAGGTCACCTATTATACAAAGTGTTTTATACACTAGTATATGTTTTACACTCTAGTGTGCATAGTGTACAAACAAACAAACAAACAAACAAACAGAAATGACATTTTTCTGTTGGCAACCCCTAATGTGACCTCATACTGTAGATGTAGATCCCATTCCCTCAGCTTGTTGCTTAGCTTTGATTCAATTCAATTCAATTTTATTCATATAGCGCTTTTAGCAATTTGCACAGTCAAAGGAATTATTTCATGAGTCCCCCAGATCTGCTCCTTTACCTAAGGTTAATCTACTTTCAAAATTCCTGGTTAAATAAATAGGTTTTTAGCCTACACTTAAACACTGAGCACGATTTGGAAGACTATTCCATAACTTTGTGGCTTTGTAAGAAAAAGCTCCGCCCCCTGCTGTAGTTTTAATAATACGTGGTACCGACAGGCAGCCTGCATCCTTTGATCGAAGTAGGCGTGGCGGATCGCAAGACACTAGCAGTTCACTCAGATACTGCGGCGCGAGACCATTTAATGCTTTATATGTCAAAAGTAGTATTTCAAAATCAATGCGAAATTTCATAGAGAGCCAATGCAGTGTAGATGAGACAGGGGTGATGTGCTCGTATCTTCTGGTTCTAGTGAGGACTCTCGCTGCTGCATTCTGTACTAACTGAAGCTTGTTTATACACCTAGTTGAACAACCAGACAGTAAGGTGTTACAATAGACCAACCTAGAGGTGATAAAAGCATGAACTAGTTTTTCTGCATCATTTAGTGACAATATCTTCCTTAACTTGGCAATATTTCTAAGGTGAAAGAAAGCTATCCTGGTGATATTATCTACATGAGCTTCAAATAAAAGGCTGGAATCTATAATCACACCAAGGTCTTTTACTGTTACACTAGATAGAAGAAAAAGTCCATCTAATGTTACAGTGTGATCTAAAATCTTGCTTCTAGCTGCATGCGGTCCTATGACTAGAACTTCTGTCTTATCAGGATTAAGCAGAAGGAAGTTAAATAGCATCCAGTCTCTTATATCCTTTACACATTGCTCAACTTTAGCAAGCTGGTTTTTCTCATCTGGTTTTGCTGAGACGTATAACTGTGTGTCATCAGCATAACAGTGAAAATTAATATCATGCTTACGGATTATGTTGCCCAAAGCAAGCATGTAAAGGGAAAAAAGCAGTGGGCCTAAAACCGAACCCTGTGGGACACCAAACTCCACGAGTGAACATGCAGAATAATCACCATTTAGATCTACGAACTGATAACGATCAGTTAAATATGATCTGAGCCAGGAGAGGGTCGTTCCCTTAACTCCTTTTTCTAATCTGTGAAGGAGAATACTACGATCAATTGTGTCAAAAGCTGCACTGAGGTCGAGTAACACAAGCATAGTTACGCAACCCTGATCAGAGGCCAATAGGAGGTCATTTACTACTTTAACGAGTGCTGTCTCTGTGCTGTGATGAGGCCTAAATCCTGACTGATACACTTCATGTATGTTATTTCTATGTAGATATGAGATATTTGATATCGGCCTGTAATTGGACAGCTGACAGGGGTCGAGGTCACACTTCTTAATTATCGGTTTAATAACTGCTAATTTAAAAGATTTTGGAACATACCCAATGCTGATTGAAGAATTCATTATTTTCAACAGGGGTTCTGTTATTTCTGGTTTGAGGTATAATCTGTTTGAGACAATGTGTCGGTATGGGATCTAATATACACGTTGATGAATTTGCAGAAGAGATGAGTGAAATTACTTCATTCTCTTCAAGGGGAGTAAAGTGTTCTAAGTTCTGAACTGACATGGTTAATTCAACATCTGTATCAATTACATTGTCCGGTTTCAAACCTCAATTTTATGCCTAATATTTACAATTTTATTATAAAAGAAGTTCATGAAGTCTTCACTGCTGTATGTTGTTGTTGTGGAGATTTCTGCAATGGTCTTATTTCTGGTTAATTTGGCTATGGTATTAAATAAAAATCTAGGATTATTTTTGTTATTTTCTATAAAAGTGGAGAGATACGTTGATCTAGCATCACTGAGAGCGTTTTTATGGTTCAGGATGCTCTCCTTCCAAGCTATTTGAAATATTAACAATTTGGTTTGGTTTGACGGCGGTCTGTTTTAAATTGCGTGTGTGGTCATTATACCAGGGAGCGAGTTTCTTATCTCTAATCGATTTCCTTTTAACTGGAGCTACATTATCTAAGCTATAACGAAGTGCTGACTCTAGTCACCTGATTGAGTTTTGTGAAGTCAAATGGCGATCCAATGAAAGTTGATAACTCTGGGAGATTATTGATAAAGCTGTGTGTGGTATTTGATGTGAATGTACGTTTAAKACRGTAGCRYGGYGCTGTGCRTACATTATTACTATGACAAACTTTAATTGAGACAAGATAGTGATCTGAGATAACTTCAGACTGTGGAATTGTGRWTAWAKTYCYTATACTTAATCHRAAGGATAATATTAAATCTAAAGTGTGACCTGCTTTATGAGTGGGTCCTACTACACACTGATTTACTCCTACTGAGTCCAGTATGGACATAAATGCTGTTCTCAGGGGGTCAGTATCTCAGGGGTAGTAGTATGAATAGTATCCATTATAATGTACCTGAGTCAGAGTTCAGTCGTTTGGAGCCGGATTCCGTTTAGACGAAGAAACTCGCGGGTTCTCCGAAAAGCGCAAAAAAATGGAAAAAGGCGAAGCCCAGTAGTATGAAAATGTAAAAATGAGTTGCTATTAATGTTATTATTGTTGGAACAAAAAGCTATATAATTTAAATGCTGATACCAATCAATAATTTAAATGCTGACGTTTTCTGGAGGGGCGTGGCCCAGCAGTAGCTCATTTACATAGAAACAGAAACAGCGTATTTGCAAGAAGAATCTCAGAGGGTGTTCAAGAATGAATAACTAATTATCTGTGAGGCATTTCAGCTGAAGTGTTAACACACACACACACACACACACACACATACACACACACACTTCCATGGGAGCTCTGTGTTAACTTGTTTAACACCCGGCCACAGATGTGAACCGGTCCAGGGCTTTCACCTTCCTTCCAGTGTTTAAAATAAGTTTGAACAGAGGAAGTCCTTATCTTACTTACAGAGGTTTCCTTTATAATTTTTATGGTTTTCAATTTGATGCATCAAAAATATTATACTTTAATCTATATGTTTTGATTAAATAATAATAGGTTTTTTTCTGTACGTCAGGACTCACTCTTTTTGACAGAAGTTAATTAAACTTTGGCAGTCCTTAGGATTGAAGTTAAACCTGCACCAAAAACGCAATAAAAATGTTATGTCCAAGTGTGCCAGATTACAAAGTGGAAGTTTTAACAGCGTACTGCGCATGCATCAAACTGTGGGCGTGTCTTAAATAGACAGAATTTACTGAATCTTCTGCAGTACTTAGATCTCTGCCTAAAGTTTAATCTGCACCATCAGTGAAATGTAAATGTTGAGTAAAAGTGATGTTATGAACAGTTATGTGTCGGATTTAATAATCTACTTTAAAATAATCTACTAATGCGCTACTGTCTCAATGTAAACAAACACCTGCACCAATAGATATTAATGAGAAAAGATAAAGTGAATATTTTGACTGGGATTAGTTCATATTTTCACTTTGGCTGAAATAACAGCGCTGAAGTGGTAGAAGTGAATTTTACTACATTGGAAGACTAAACTTCATCTTTATCTGATCTACTTTTTCAAGACAGGCAGACATGTACGTGGGCTTTAAGTAGAAATTTTAGAAGTCTAATTTTAGTTTTAACTCAAAGTATTTCTACAAACTCTTTAACCCCCAATGATGCGTACTTATGCTAGTTTTAAATAAAACCAATTGATTATTAGTACAGTAACACACCAAGTAAAGAACTGTTCTTATTATGTAAAACCGGTCATAAAATTTCAGGCAGATCTGAGGTCACAAATAACTGGACAGTGGGAACATACAGTAATAATAATAATAATAATAATAATAATAATAATAATAAATAGGTGATTTAAATAATGAAGAAAATATTAAGCCTAAATAATTTCAGATAAACAGTAAATTGTATCTTGTAAGTGATAAAAAAAATAACATTAGCACTATAATGAAATATTCTTAACTGATTTAAATAAAGTAAAATAAAAACGTCCATCATACATAAATTTGCTGAAAAGCAAAAGAGTTAATGTGAGTAAGCTCTTACGGTAAAAGCTTAGAATATGAAACTCAATACTCATGTGAATTGTGATTTTTCACCGCGGTGTATAAATACCTCAATCTAGTACAACAATGACGACCCCGTTGAGAACCGTGGCTCTACAGGATGTGGCATTGTGGGCATAATACAAAACGTGCTGATGTTGTGGTTGCATTGTTTAAAATTCACAGATATGCTTCTGTAATGTAGCCGTAAGCGTTATTCTTCAGAGCCGCCTTCACATTCTTCTTCCACTTTTCTCTTCGAGTACACTCTAACGTTTTTAGAAAACGTGGTGGTTTGGTGTTTGCTCCGCCACTCGGTGAAATCTAAACGTGATTTACTGTATGAGAGCAGAGCAAACTTCCCGCTCTCAGGATGGGGGTGTCGGATTTGTCAGCCTTCAGGTTAAATATGAAATGATTTTTATCTATCACACATGAGCTCCATGTTCAATAAAGAAGCTACTGTATGGTGTTCTGATGGATATTCGATGGAACTCACAGCGTATCAGCTTTCAAAAACATTAAAAAAGTAACTCCGCTTTTTAATTATATCCAGGCTGGCTTTTGCCATTCTAAGCATTTATGCAGCTGGGAGTCTTGTATCTACTTACAACTTGGAAAGTTTAAGAGGTTACAATTAATTCTCAGACAAAAACATCTATAGTATCTATCTATCTATCTATCTATCTATCTATCTATCTATCTATCTATCCATCTATCTATCTATCTATCCATTTATCTATCTATCTATCTATCTATCTATCCATCTATCTATCTATCTATCTATCTATCTATCTATCTATCTGTGATGTGACTGTAAGTGCAAACATCTTTATTTACTAAACAAACTAAAACTAAACAAAAAACAATGGATAAACTAAATCTAGGAACTAGCAACAAGCAAGTCATTAGTATTAACATGAAATAAACCAGAGATGAACATAAAAGAAGAGCCCCCTCAAAGAACACCAAAATGTACAAAGAACTTAAGCAAGGGCTTTAAATAAACCAAATGATTAAACTAAACAAAGCACCAGTGAACAATTACCTAGAGATGGTGACTCAAGAAAGCACCAGAAGATAATGATCAACTTTAAAAGTACAAAGAAAAACGCCTTCACAAAACAGAGCGGAGCGCTCATGAGGATATGGTGAAACTACGAGGTGGTATCAGAAAGTTTCAGGATTAGCTCTGCTTACAAGCTCAGTTTTTTCGCCGTACAGTACTGAACGTCCCCGCTCAGGAGCCTTAAACCTGACAGTAGAATTTGCTGGCCTCTGGAGACGAAATTCTCGAGCGTAGACTCGGCTGAGCTGCAGACCTGCCTCACCTTTTTCCATCGAGGAGACGACGGGCTCTTCCACTGTGGAGACTGGTGCCTCGTCTCAGGGTCACACAAGTTTCCTCACATGTAATGATCCTCGACATGAAAGACGGGTCATTCACGGCACACTGGCAGAGTAGACCTCCTGGGGATAAACTTGGCAGCAACACAGCACGTGTTCAAAATCACATGTGCTATTGCCTGGACTGTTCTGTATGACACACCAACAGCAGCAGCAATGATTGTTCTCTGATGATCACGTTGCCGGAAGGTTTCTTAATATTTGGGGGTTGAGCTTTTTAAAGGACTTCCTGATTGCTCATTGCCTTTCAGTGATGTTCTTCCACTCTTGAAGCCCACGTGTCACTCAAAACACCTTGAACGACGAGCTGCAGCATCGCCGTAAATTTCACACAGAATTTCACTTTGTTCTAACTTGATGTCCATGATGAAATAGCAGATATGATGATGCACTCCAGCTGCGCAGCTCCCAGTGTACCACGAATGATGTCTTTTGGCACAGTGACTTACATTATGACAGGTCAGTCCTCCCTGTGACTGAGCCATCTGATGGCGTGTTACAAAACTAACCTTAAATCTTTTGATAGTCGTTCACATGGCTACCACTACCTCATTACTTTACTTTCAATATTATGTTCTATCCATTACTGGCACTGCACTGATCAGCCATCAGTATGACAGTATGACCACCTGCGTAGTGTTGTACAGAGCCTCCTTTTGCCAACTTCTCTACCATGGTCAAGGCCTCCAGTGACCCGGTCACCAGTTCAGCAGTTTTCTTTCCTTGGATTACTTTTGTTGCTGTATGTCCCGACCACTGCAGACCGGAAACATCTCACAAGAGCCACAGTTTTTGGAGTTACTCTGATCCAGCCCACTAGTCATCACAATCTGGGTCTTGTCAAAGTCGCTTAAAATCTTAGGCTTGCTCATATTTTCTGCTTCCAACGCATCGACTTCATTGACAAAATGCTGTCTTCACTTGCTGTCTAATATATCCCACCCACTTCCAGGTGCCACTGTAATGGGATTTTACTTTAACTTTCAAAATTGTGATGTCTAGACGACTGGATCAGAGCAGCTCTTATGGAATGTTTCCGGTTTGCAGTGGTCAGGACGTGCCAAAAGTGATCCAAGGAAGCAAAACCAGTGGACCTGCAACAGGCTCATGGGAGGCCGAGGCGTCACGGGGAGTGAAGGCTGGCCCGTGAAGTCTGATCTAACAGAAAGCTACTGTTGCTCAAATTCCTGAAAAGGTTAATGCTGGTTTCAGTAGAAATGTATTAGAAGACACAGTGCATCAGTGTTTTAGTGGCAATAGGGGAACCTACTTAATATTAATCAGGTCGTCATAATACTATGGTTCATCGATCACACTAACGCTATGTCTCTTGTTCTTATATTTCTTTTCTTTTGGAAAACAATAATGTAATGTACACTTTTTAAAGCCTAATAAAACTAAACATACTGTACATAAAATCAGTTATTCTCAGATTTAATTCAGGTACGTACATAAGTAATTTTTCTCTTTGTACTTTCTCACATCTCAATAGGTTATACAGTACTGTACAGTATGTGATATAAAATATTTTAAAAATATTTAAAATTGCTCACTAACTTCACTGGCTACAGAATTTTGTTCCTGGTTCATGGGTACGGATTTTCCTGTCGTTACTCAATGTGTTCATATTAAAATTGATAAATCGAGACTTCCTCCAATGCTTGACAAGCCTTCCTCTCTCGCACCCATCCAACTCCATCCCTTCTTGTGAAACTCCACATGTCTTATACAGTAAGTTACTTTATAAGGAGAAGTACTGGAGCTGCACAAACAGCTGCACAAAAGACAGGGGCTCATTTCTGTGCCATTGCATAGTGCTGCTGATAATCATACTATTTTTGGTCACATTTGAGAGATTGTACTATTATTTTATACTGTACGTCTAAAATAATTAAATGTAATTATAAAAATATATTTTTTATATAAATACATTTATTTTAAAAACACTTTTAAAATTTACCAATCCAAGAAATGGATAAATAATGTGGAGCAAAAAAAAAAAGCCTTGTTTCGTAATAGTTTGTGATAGTCTTTAGGATAATAAGGAAAGATTCTCTGCATCCTCTACTCTCACCAACTAACTTCTCTCACTGCATCCATAAATCTCCTCTCTGGTCGCCTCTAGACCTCCTGCCTTGCAGTTCCAACCTCAACATCCTTTTACGGATATGCTCACAATCTCTCCTCTGAACACGTCCAAACCACCTCAATCTGGCCTCTTTGACTTTATCTCCAAAACATCTAACATGGGTTGTCCCTCTGATGGACTCGTTCTTGATTCTACCTGTCCTTGTCACTCCCAAAGAGAACCTCAACATCTTCATCTCTGCTACCTCCAGCTCTGCCTCCTGTCTTTTCTTCAGTGCCGCTGTCTCTAACCTGTAGAGCATCGCTGGTCTCACCACTTTCTTGAACACTTTGTTTTCATTCTTGCTCTTAGCCTTCCTCTTGGGTCCTTATCATTCACACTCATGTATTCTGTTTAATTGCTGTGGCTAACCTTCATTCCTCTGCTTTCCAGAGCGTACAGTACCGCCACCTCTCTAGTTTGTCCTCCACCTGTTCCCTGCTCTCCTTACAAAGCACAATACCTTCATGGTCCATGGAGACTCCTGCTTGTATTTGTAATTTGCACCGATTGTACAGTATGCAAATTCCAGGACTCAAATTTATCTATTATATACTTTTTCAGAGGCGGCACGGTGGTGTAGTGGTTAGCATTGTTGCCTTGCACCGCCAGGGTCCGGGTTCGATCCCCGGCCAGGCTCGATTCCCGTCTCTGTGTGGATAGAGTTTGCATGTTCTCCCTGTGCTTGGTGGGTTTCCTCCCACAGTACAGGTACATGTAGGTTAGGTTAATTGGCGTTCCCAAATTGCCCGTAGTGTGTGAATGAATGAGTGAGTGTGTGTGTGTCTGTACCCTGTGATGGATTGGCACCCTGTCCAGGGTGTACCCTGCCATGTGCCCTAAGTCTCCTGGGATAGGCTCCAGGCCCCCGTGACCCTGAATACAGGATTAAGCGCTATAGATGATGAGTGAGTGATACTTTTTCAGAATCAGTTTTCTGATAATAGAGGAACACATATTAAACATTCACCTGTTAAACCTGAGACACTAAATGTTTGCTTTTAAAATACTGAATAGATAAAAATATATTTTTCATTCTGTCTCGAGGGCACGCAGACGTTTCACACTGATATCTTTTATATCTGAAACTCAAAAGGTTTGATATGATTAATAATTCATTACTAGATTTTTTCTAGACTATTTATCATAACATCAAACTGACTTTTAACGCTTCTGAATGAGCATTTTTACTGCATAAATAAAAGATTTTGTTTGAAAATATGAAAATATACCAGATCAGCCATAACTTTAAAACCAGTAACATTAAAACCACCTAGCATTTAAGTTCCCTTCGTGCCACTGGGGCAGCTCTGCCGTGGAGTTTGGAGACCTCGTTCACTGGGTGTTCTGGTGCCTTTCTATCACGACCAGCACTGACTTTTCTGTGGGATCGGACAGAACGGGCTGGGTTTTGGTCCTTATGGGCATGAGTGAGCCTTGGGTACCTGTGATTATCTCACCAGTTTACTGGTTTATAATTGATAATCAGTTTAATTCTCAGTGGTGTTGATGTTACGGTGTTTCACTATCAGTGTATATTAATGAATAAAATAAATTTTTCGGTTTCCCTTTCCCTGTTTAGACTTGGTTACAGTAAGCATACTCCCTTATCTGCATACTGACCTTGACTTTATCAAGAGAGACTGAAACTAACTAGTGGACAGTAAGATCCAAACACTTAGCAACACAGAAGAAACCCAATATGAATCCCTTCTAACTTCCTAATAGCAAGAAAGAGGACAAAAATTTTGTACTCAGGTAAAAGTCCTGTTACTTCCGTGAAATATTACTGAAGTACCAGTAAAGTTACCATTATAAAAATCTACTCAAGTAAAAAGTAGCTCATAAAAAATTTACTCAGAGTAAAAGTTACCGAGTTACTTTTTTTTTTTTTTTTTAACAGCTTCGGGATGAGGCATTCTAGTGTAGTTCAAAAAAGATGAGCAGATATAAATCTCAAACTAGTTGTTTTTAACTGAAGGAACACCTTTGCATAATAAAGCTGTTGTCTTTCTTGTGCTTGAAAATCAAAGTGGTCATTAAATATGACGTCACGTCCCAGTCTAGTGTCGACCGAACAGCAAGAGAACGGTTCAGGGTTCGATTATAAACTGTATGGAAATGGTGATATATGGCAGAAAGAACTAGATCCAGTCATTAACTGATGAAATAATGAGGTTTGTATTGCTTTACAAACACACACACACACACAGGAGGAGGAGGATCAGATTCATTGTGGACCCAGGCCAAAATAATAAACTAAATGGTATTTATATTCAGTAACTAGATTACCTGCACAAAAAAAACACACAAACAAAAATACAGGTTCTTTCCCTGACTCCCTAAACCAAAAACAAAAACAGTGAATAAATTCCCTCTTCCCAAAATAAATGGCGCCCCTACTACTGCTGAGTGCACAAACATACAGTGAAATTATCTACAAAAAACGCCAGAATCACAATCTTTCTCCTTTTTCCCGCGTCTCTCTCCGGTTTATATCTGGTGGCGCTGGTTGATGACGTCACTGTCAGGGCGGAAGCGGCCGTGTGGAAGGTCAGGTAGATGCCGATGTGGGGAAACAGTCGGAAAACCTGGAGTGGAGTCTGGAGCGGCGCGCGCGACCAGGACACGAGACACACACACGCGCGCGCGCGAGCAACCAAGCATTTATACAAAGCGGAATATTTTTTATTATTTTTACATTTTCATTCATTTGTTTTACTCAGTAGCGAATATGATTTAAAATGTAGCGAATTACAATACTTCAAACAAAACATACTTAAGTAAAAGTAAAATTACAGATGTAATTATTTTACAGCTAGCCTACCCTGCTACGGGTAAGCCTCTGTGTCCTCAACATTAGTGGGGTATTACGTTGTGTAGCTCATCCCAGTTATTTAATTTGGYMTTTTAAGTGTTTTATCCAGTTAATGTAATTTCAATAAATATTTTGTATACTGATTCTATGTCTCTGCCCTCCATGGTAACGAACTTGTGTGCCTGAGTGGATTTTGTATTTAGTTCCCCTTACTGTAAAGGGGTGGCGTAATCGGTATTTATTTCTTATCTCTTTGGGTATTCATAGTGAGACTCGACCCGTGCCCGCCGCGCCACACAGATTTTAGAAACTACTTTAAAATGTAGAAGTACACAAAAAAAACCCTACTCAATTACAGTAACGCGAGTAAACGTCATCCGTTACTTTCCACCTCTGCTTAATAAGGTTTAAGATGCGAGAGTTTTCAATCTATACAAAACAACATTTCTGGGTTGTACCTACTGTACTGTACTCCGTGGTGCTGTTTGGACACATTATTGTAAAAGAACACAGTGTTTGCTGCAGGTACTGAGCATGAGAGATAAGAGCAAACATCTCTCCTTTACCACATGCTTGTGTTCTAGTTAACATGCCTAAATCAGTCTGCAAACAGATGTTCTGCCTGATAACTAAAACACCTGGCCTTGTGGGAAAGAGGAAGGCTCCACCCGGGATCTGGAATAAAAAAAAAAATAATAATAATTTGACACATCTTCTCTGGCATGAAGGAGCTGAGATTTCACACAGATGACACACGATTACGAAATTTCTGTCTAATTCCAGCGCTGACTGTGAATTCCTGTGAAGTCGTAGAACAGGATAGTCAGGTTAACTCATGGATGCTCGGGAACATCATTACTTAAAAGTGCATCTTCAGACGTAACTAGGGAATGCTTTTGTTTCAGGTTCTACTTTGTTATCCGAGCAGATTAAGAAACTGATTATTCATTTAGGAATGCTTCTGATCGACGTGATAGTCTGAGAGCTGATTCTTCAGATTTTGGAAAACATTCATGACTTAACTATATCAGATATATTACAGAGACCATACAAACATCAGCTTATGAATACTGTATGTAACTCAAATAAAATGTCTCACTTATTCAGGCTGTTAGATTTATTTAGATTTATTTGCAGTTTCAGAAACTGACTAGGGAGGAAGGGTAACTGAGTTGAGGGAAAGCAGGAGAGCAAATCGTTTAATATGAAGCCCATTTAAAAAAAAAATAAAAAAAAAAGATAAACAAGCTCTTAAAAACTATTTCTGCCGTGTAAATAAAAGCAATGTTGCTTTGCCATGGAGTAAACAGAAGAGAAATCCAGAACACATTTCTCTCTCTCTCTCTCTCTCAGTCAGTTTTAGTGATGCACAGGACACCGTTTAATTCATCCATAAGTTGAAGTTGGTGAAATGAAGTAATCATGAGGGTATAGTAGGGAATTGACTTTGGGAAGTAAAAATGAAGGAAACCCACATACACGGGTGCTGTGAATATCATGGCAGACATTTCATAATTCCCTGAAAGTATAAACCTTCTCCGAGTTTATTCATTCTTACAAATCATGACATCACGTTTTGTGATGTCTTAAAAAGGTGTTTTTTTATTGTATGTTGTTTTGGCCCGGATCGTTCCTATCTCCCATTGTACAGTGACTACTTCTGAGTATACATGCTGTTTGTATTGAACAATACTTTAGTACCTGTACCGGTCGCTGATGGTTAAAGAGTTTGTAGAAATAATTAAAAGGTTAAAGCTAATAATAATCTGCTGATCTTTAATGTAATTAATGATATTATTATTATTATTATTATTATTATTATTATTATTATTATTTCAGGATGAAGTCCACGTACATGTCTGTGTGTCTCTGTACAGCAGAACTCTCTGTCTCACTTATAAATACACAGAAATCACATTCTGTAAGGTTGAGTATCTGACGCCTTGTTTACACTAAGTTGTACTTCTTTGTATTTGTCTCAGACAAACACACTCCCTGTTCGGTAATTCGAGAGAGAATCACAGATGAGAAATGTAAAAAGTCGATCAGATAAAGATGAAGTTTTGTCTTAAAACSACTCCAGCGTGTTAAAATTCACTTCTACCACTTCAGCGCTGTTATTTCAGCCAAAGTGAAAATATGAACTAATCCCAGTCAAAATATTCACTTTATCTTTTCTCATTAATATCTATTGCTGCAGGTGTTTGTTTACACTGAGACAGTAGCGCATTAGTAGATTATTTTATAGTAGATTATTAAATCCCACACATAACTGTTCATAACATCACTTTTACACAACATTTAGATTTCACTGATGCTGCAGATTAAACTTCAGCCAGTGATCTAAGTGCTGCAGAAGTTTAATTACATTCTGTCCAGACAGTTTTGTGTGATGCTGTGACAAAATCCGACTGGACAGACATACAGACAGGCAGAAACGTTCCTGAGACTGGTTTCAGGTCCTCCACTGTATGAAACGTAAGATATCATTGAAAAAGCTTAACAGTATTTCATTGAGATTTGACCAATCAGCAATTATGCATTTGTCCATGCAGCTCTTTAAACCTTTACTGAATACAAAATATTTTTTCATTAATAGTTAAAGCTTAAAAAAGCCTCTCATGTCAACCCTTCTTAAATCTCGGTTGTGTGTTCCAGCCTCCTGGATTTTCTAGATTACTTTAATAGAACACTAGAGTGATTTTGAGATTTTGAGATACAGATCGTGGAAACAGCGGAAAGAGGGACAAAGCATGTAATTGTGTTTTAACGTCACTACGTAATTGTTTGAAAGAAACTCAAAAAGAAGCATATGCTTATATGGGTGACCCTGGATAGTACACTTTATATTTTTTGGAATAAACACTATAACAATAGTGCTTGTGTTACCACTGCTTCCACATATGAGCAGAATCACACACTGAATATAAACGCTTTGGGTCGTATCACACCGGCGTGTAGTATTTTCCATCCTTATTCCTCTAGAATGCAATACGTTAATTCATTTATCTTACATACTGTATATACTGGAAAATAAATTCTTCTCTTAATTGTGAGCGTATTCATATTTTAAAGGAATCTCTGAAGTATGGCAAGAAATCTATAGTTTTCTTTCGTTTGTACAAAGCAAATGTCAAACTTAAGGCATGTGCATGACTATACTTGAACGTTGCATGAAGCATACTATATGATGTTTCTCTGCTGTCAGAAGCCTTGATTTCATTTCTAGAACAATTCTGGCATTTAAGTATAAAAACATAATATTTCATACAACACAATGGAATTTCATAAAACACGACCATACTTTCCAAAATGCAACAATTCACAAAAAACGCAGCACAAAACACAAAACCATATCACAAAACACAAACGCATTTCAAAGAACAAAAACATTTTAAAGAACACAAACACATTTCACAAAACACAAACACATTTCAAAACACAAACACATTTCAAAGAACAAAAACATTTTAAAGAACACAAACAAATTTCACAAAACACAAACACATTTCAAAGAACACAAACAAATTTACAAACATAATCACATTTCACAGAACACAAACGCATTTCAAAGAACACACACATTTCAAAAGACAGACACATTTCAGAAAACACACAAATTTTACAAAACACAAACGCATTTCAAAGAACAGAAATTTCACAAAAGACAAACACATTTCACAAAACACAAACACATTTCAGAGAACACAAACGCATTTCAAAGAACACACAAATTTTACAAAACACAAACAAATTTCAAAGAACACAAATTTCACAAAAGTCAATCACATTTCACAAAAGACAGACACATTTCAAAGAACACAAACAAATTTCAAAGAACAAAAACACATTTTAAAAAAGCACAAAGACCTTTCACAAAACAGAAACATTTTACCTGAAAACACAAAAACATTTCACAAAACATTAAACTTCACAAAATGCAACCACATTACAAATTTATGGAAAAGTTAGGGACAGCATTCTGGTTTGTGATGGAGCAGAGCTCTCAGTTCAGAGTTTTCATTTCCTGTTTCTTGCCTTAGTGTCGTCCAGTTTGAATTTACGGAGGGAGACTTTGAACTAATTGGAGGATATTTCAGTCTTTCCACATAAAGTAATGTGTGACATGCTGTCAGCGCACCACAACATTAAAATGTTTCTTCAAACTCTGCTTAACAACACGAATCAAACCTATCAGAGCCATCGTATTACTCCACTATTACTCCACTATTACTCCACATTCTCCAGAATTGGACAAAGTTCTTCGAAAAAAGGAAGCTTACTTTAAATACACTGGTTAAGGCCTGTGGTTTTCGTGGAATAAATATTTGTTGGCGAGAAATCTCGAGCACTTTGTTCCATGATGAGTCACTCAGCTATGGAAGTTCACTACACCAGCTACTATCCTGGTCGGTCTAATTCTGCCTCGGCCAATCAAATCACGCATGGTGTCCTAACCGCTTCCGTAATGTTGCAACTTGGTTGTGTTTTGTGAAATGTTTTGTGTTTCGGGGAAAGTGGTTGCGTTTTGGGAAACATCTTCCTTAATTCAAGAATGAACCAACGTACAAATGAATGAATGAATGAATGAAGAGAAAATAAGAGATTTATAATGACTTGATTGACAGTACAGTATGGACCTGCTGTAGTGTAAAAGGGTATAGTAAGTTGAGACAAGATGGTGTGTGTGTGCGCGTGTGTGTGTGTGTGTGTGTGTGTGTGTGTGTGTGTGTGTGTGTGTGTGTGTGTGTGTGAATGTGGTATCTGTTTCCCTTCTGGCTGTGGGAAAACAGGAAATAGTTCTCCACCCTCCATTGAGAAACACTTTATTTCATACACGTTAGGAAATAATTCATGTACCATCTGCTTATTGTGTGTTACACTATTAAATACTTTCACTTCCTATAACTTTTGGTTTAATTTCGTTCCACGTCTGCACTTGTTTGAACTCCGGTTTGTCTTTGGGTTGCAAGACGACGACCTTTTTGCAAGTTAAGGATCTAGAATTATCATATAAACCGTTATTGTTGAAAGGCTTAAACTATTTTCTTGTAATGACAATCTTTAAAATACGACTTACAGTTTTTTACAATTGCTTAAGCATAATTTTGCTCATTTTGTCAAAACACCCTGTTATTTTGCAAAATGAAACACTTCATTCAAAACTTTACATTAATTTAACAAAACCCAAATTTGACACCATATGGAACACACATGGGTCATACATTCTGATTCTGTTTGATTCATTTACACACTGCTGTGATCAATCTTAAACACTTGTAATGTTTATAGTATGTTTATACTTTTCATTCTTTTTTTCCTGGATTTTCCCCCGATTTTCTCCCTAATTTAGTCGTGTCCAAATTCCTCCCCGTCACTAGGGGGCTCCACATTAAGGCTACCACTCAGTCGGGAGGGCCGAAGACTATCACGTGTTTCCTCCGAACCACGTGACGCCAGCCGACCACATCTTTTTGAACTGCTCGCTCACGCACCGTTGGGGGCGGAGTCACACATTCGGAGGACGACGCTATCCGCTCCTTCCGCTCGCGTGAGCTCACAGACGCCCCTGACTGGCTGTAGAGCCGTGATTAATGTGGGAGGAGCACTAAGTACCTCTCATCCCTCCCCTCTGAGAGAGCTCGGCCAATCAGCTCTCTCTAGACCTCCGGCTGCGAGAGGTTACAGCATCACCTGGGATTCAAACTGGCGGTCTCCTGATGATAGGACATTGTTTATACTTGGAGGCAATGTTTATACTTTTCTAATGATATAGTCTGGGTTTGATTTTTTTGTTACTGTAAAATACATGAATATTGGAAGAAAAAAAAACACAACAGCAGTACTGTACATTGATGAAAATATTTCTCACCACATTGTGAAACCATTCAATACAATCATGCTTTTCCAAAGGTTGCATTTCAAGTACACAATATAGTATGTTTAGTACACAGACAAAAACATGTGGAGGCAAAATAAAAGCATAAGCATCTCTTCACCTAGCTGGATCTGGCCATAGCATTGAAGTGTCCTCTCCTTCAAAACAGCGGGGCAAGAATCTTCTTGAATGGTGAATCCAAGCCTACACAGACCCTGCATCAATTAGGTCACAGGCCTCCAACATGGCTTGAATGAGGGGTCTCCTGATGTGGGGCGGGAAATCGTAAATTTTCTACCTCCATGCCGAAAAAACTCTTCAGTGGGGTTGAGGGAGGGAGAGTATGGTGAAACCAGTTTTGGACAGGAGCAGATCAGTGGAAATGTATCTCATCTGATTACAATGTATCTCATCTGCTTGGCATCCATTTGTTGTTCTGCTATGATGTGAAGTCTGTCAAAAAATGTGATAATGTGGGCCGTGATGTAAGGACCTAACTTGGCATGGCGGTTTAGGATCCCATTCTGTGTGATTGCAGCGCACATTGTGATGTCTCCTCCTCAGTGGCCGGGGACATTCAAAATCGCTCTATGGCCAATGATGTTTCTCGCTCATCTTCTTACTTTAGTCAGGTTAGACTCAGCCTCATCTGTAAAAATAAATTAATGTGTGATTGGATCACCATCAGTTACCAGAACTCTCTGTGAAAAACAATAGAGAACATAAACATAAAACACAAAAAGAAACATAAAAGGTTTTTGTGTGCAGTGGACAATACTGACATACCTGTACAGTACCTCCACATATTCATGCCATAGGAATTTCTTTCAAATGCCACTCGGTACAGCTGTTTCATCTGGATGTGATGCTTTGTAAGGATTCACACCAGTGTTGTTAGAGAGACCTGATGGACATTATTGAAAGCTGTGTTCATTCAGGATGTTTGTCTAAATGTCTCTAGGACATATCACATTACTGGCCAAAATGATGTTTATAATAGCTCTCTCTTGTTCCTCTGTGAATATGGAGCCCCGTCCTCCTCTATGTTCTCGAGCCTCAATCCTACAGAATGTAGATCAATCAAAATGCATGTTACAGCAAATATCATAAGACAGCACACAAGACATTGTCTTAAACATGGAACACATTGAATGGTACCAAATAGAGGTCATGTAGTAGGCTATATTGTACTGTAGACAGCAGAGAAAAATAGTTTTTCCATATACTGTATCTGTGCTCTTTACTGAAGCAACAGTAGATCTGCTGAGTTTGGGCTGAACTCTCTGGTTTACAACATGATCAACCAAGGTTACTCAAATCGCATCTGATAAATTTGGTCCCCGTCTTCTTTGTCCACATCCTCCCGGTCTGCCTCCCCCCCCCCCTTCTTCTTCTTCTTCTTCTTCTTCTTCTTCTTCCATCCTACTGTAACTCTTTCTCTTACTGCGACATTGTCTTCCATTTTTGTTGAAGAAGGCAAACTAACCCGTTGGGTTTTTATCGTGCTTACGTCTGATCATGAGTTTATGGTTAAGACATAAGTGTCTGCACATGTGACGGCCAGGTTTGATTAATTGGTTCATAGGGGTGGTATTTTTGGAAAGTGGAAAATGGAATTATGTTAGATTTCTGTGTTTAATGTAAAGCTAATTTCTGTGTTTAGTGTTTTGCAAAAAGTTGTGCAGATCTGGGCCGAGGTTTTGTTTCTTGAGTGCAAGGTTTTATGTTATTTTCAATCATAAAAAAATACTGTAAGACATAATGTTTCTACAATACTTGGGGTGAAACACACACACTAATCCAGTAACCCAGTGAAAGAATCTTTCCAATAATGGAAACTTAAGCACTTTTGTAATTCGCTCTGGAAAAGACCGTCTTTTACGCTATTTTTTCATGTAAAATTTTTCCCTACATGATTTTTTTAGATTATTTATTTAACTCCACAAGTTAATTTTAGACATTATTAATTAATTTACGCCAGATTCTCCCACCCCCACAAAAAGCCATGAATTTTCCTGTTATATATTTGTGTAAACACCCCCCCACACCACCACCATCCCCCATTTAATTTTTTAAAATATAATTATGAATTATTTATTATATAAAATAATTTTGATTATAAATAATATAATAATTTTTA
>QMIH01000013.1:162861-180854 GCA_003987875.1 Clarias batrachus | reverse complement strand
AAGTCGATCAGATAAAGATGAAGTTTTGTCTTAAAACCACTCCAGCGTGTTAAAATTCACTTCTACCACTTCAGCGCTGTTATTTCAGCCAAAGTGAAAATATGAACTAATCCCAGTCAAAATATTCACTTTATCTTTTCTAATTAATATCTATTGSTGCAGGTGTTTGTTTACACTGAGACAGTAGCGCATTAGTAGATTATTTTAAAGTAGATTAACTAAAGTGTGCCTTGATTTTATCCCATGACACCGCAGTCATAATTCAGGTGTTTTACACTTTGCATTTTATGAACACCATGGTTTCAGAACATATGTGACAAACTGGTTTTAAAACTTGCCGCAGAAAGAATAAACATACAACAATCTGTCCATGAAGGTACAGGTTTCATAGTCTGTGTGCCATTTTTTTGGAGGAATATTTTTGTTTATGTTTCATGAGAATTTTGTGAGTGGATTTGCATTTCTGTGTCTTCTGCATACTCTGTTTATACACTCTGTTTAAAACTGGCAAAAATTCATTAAACAGGCAGACAGACAGAAAGTTTTCTGAGACTGATTTCCGTTCATCCACGTATGAAACGTGACATAAACGTATATCATTGAAAGAGCAAGTTCTGACTAATGTACAGTCAAAACCTTTCTTTTATTCATATAGATAACTTACACTGTACCGTATATAACCAGAAATGTTGAGAATTGCACTAATATACATTTTCATAAAGTCTGCTGCTTCAGTGTTTTTAGATCTTTTGTTCAGATGTTACTCTGAATATATATTTCATAAGAGTCAAAGTCTTTTATTGACAATTTCATTAAGTCTATGCAAAGAGCGCTCCTTCATATATTTCAAGAACGGCAGCAAAGAAGCAGCAGCCAGGAAAAACATCAGAGACAGACTGATATTCTGAGAAAGGGATTGTACTGCTGAGGACTGGCCGGGGTAAAGTCATTTTCTCTGATGAATCACCTTTCCGATTGTTTGGGCATCCTGAAAAAAAAAAAAAGAGAAGAGAAGAAGAGGTGGGCGCTACCATCAGTCCCGTGTCACGACTCGCACACTGTAAAAAAATAAAAAATAAATAAAAGCCACTGCAAGGTAAAAAGGTTTAGTAACAAGTTGCAAAGTTTTTTTAAATTTTTTTTTTAAAGTTTACTCAACTTTTAGAGATTGTTGTATTTCTCTAGGGTTGACTTAGTCCATGTTTTTATCTACACAAAAAGCTAACTTGTCTCCCATTGTAGCCCACTGATGTAGATGATTCAAGTGATTGTTTTTCTATAAAAACAATTTGGCCCAACAATTACAGCACAACACACAAACATTACTTCAAAAACTTTATTCGTCCAGACGTAGTAAACATTAAACACTCACTCACTCATCATCTATAACGCGTAATCCTGTATTCAGGGTCACGGGGGCCTGGAGYCTATCCCAGGAGACTTAGGGCACATGGCAGGGTACACCCTGGACAGGGTGCCAATCCATCGCAGGGCACAGACACACACACTCACTCATTCACACACTACGGGCAATTTGGGAACGCCAATTAGCCTAACCTACATGTCTTTGGACTGTGGAGTACCACAGAGGAAGTACCAGGAGGAAACCCACCAAGCACAGGGTGAACATGCAAACTCCATGCACACAGAGACGGGAATCGAGCCTGTCCGAGGATCGAACCCGGACGGTGCAAGGCGACAGTGCTAACCACTACACCACCGTGCCGCCAAACATTAAACAGTGATCTCAAATTCAAATTCAAATTGTATTTGTCACATACACAGTCATACACAGTACGATATGCAGTGAAATGCTTAGGCGACTGCCCCTGACCTTAAAACAAAGACTCTTAATAGATATAATAAATATGAAAAACAAAATAGAAAGTAAAAAAAAGTTACTACTGTATATCTAAGAAATAGAAAGTAAAAAAAAAAGTATATAAACTATATATAAGAAAGAATATCTGATCTGCATAAAACAGGAGAATACAGGTTGTTTAAAGGTCAATAACATTCCTGGATAAAAACAGATTCTTATCAGTATCTTTATGATTCTTTTATATCACAATACGGTATCATAACCATTAAAAAAAAAAAAAAAACTAGTCGGATGTTCTGAGATGGAGATTTAACCCTAAGTCAAAGTGAGAAAAAAAGAGAGATACAGTCCTGAATGTGTGTGTGTGTGTGTGTGTGTGTGAGGGTCCCTGCATCTCAGTCATTCTGGCAATTTCTGAAAAACTCCAAGCATTGATTATGTAAGAATGGGCCGCACCATCAGTCAGGGCGTGGTCCAGAAGTTGATTGACAGCATGCCAGGGTCAAATAAACAGATAAATATCGACTCTCTGTATAAACTTAGTGTAATTGACTATAACAGCCTTTGACTTTATGTCCTTCTCAAAACTTTTGGCCCCCCGGCTGTATATGTAGGTTTTGGGGTTTTTTTTTTCTTTTTTTTTTCTCAAGGTTGATGGCGGAACGTGTCGCCCACGTGATCAGGATGAGCGCAGGTGCGAGAACATTTCCCATGGAGCAGCAGCAGGTGGCGCTCTGTGTACGTGTGTGTAAAAGCAGACAGAGTGTGTGTGTGTGAGAGAGAGAGAGAGAGAGAGAGCTGGGTTTGTGTGTGTGTGTGTGTGTGTGTGTGTGTGATGCGCGGTGGAAAGCCTTCCTCCGCCGCTCCGGTGATCCACGCTGCGCTCGCGCCCTTCCCGCCGCGGACATCCGGCCAACTGATCCGTCTCCGCCCGTCCCCGATGAGCTCAGCGTCCTTCCTGCGGTGAACTCGGGACTCGGAGGCGGAGGAGAGGACAAGAGGACAAGTGGAGGAAGACACAGGACAGGACAGGACAGGAGTGAGAGGAGTGTAGAGGAGTGTAGAGGAGAGGAGTGCGCCGTTTCCTTCGCTCGGAGTCTGGTGAGTGCGCAGCATCCACATCCACATCCCGCGCTCGCGCTCTCGCTCTCGCGCGCGCTCTCCGCCTCTTCCAGCTCGCGCTCGTGATGCCGTGTGATGCTCTGTAAAGCCACGACGCTTCCAGCCCGAACCGCATAATGCATGTTGTAGTGTCGGATCTCACGTGTTCATTGTGCAAGTTGTGACGCAAAAATGTGTGTGTGTGTGTGTGTATGTGTGTGTGTGTGTTTGGAACAATGCTGGGTGCGCAGAGACAGTTTTTGGGAGGAAAATGGGGACGCTGATGCAAATGGGGTTCACACACACACACACACACACACACACACACACACACACACACACTTGGGATAAATATAGTTTATGCAAACAAAGCAAGAAGAAGACAGGATGCTCTGAATGAACGAGGGTTTTTATCTGTTGTGCCTTGAGTGTGTATATTTGATCGGGGAAGGTTCATCTACAGTATACTCTATCTATCTATCTATCTATCGATCTATCTATCTATCTATCTATCTATCTATCTATCTATCTATCTATCTATCTATCGATCTATCTATCTATCTATCTATCTATCTATCTATCTATCTATCTATCTATCTATCTATCTATCTGCTTCCAGAGTAAAGCTATGTAGTATTGTAGCACATCACTGTACGGTCCTTAATCCTTAAGGTCTAACCCGTTTTCAGAAGTTTAAAGATGCCTCCCAGTGATACCAAACGGCACCACTCATCCCAGTGAGCATGCGCACTCAGCCTCGGTTCGTCTGTCGTCCTCAAAACTCGGAGCATTTTAGCCATTTACAGTATAGAACTCGGCGATAGAGTGGCTTTTAGTGCTTAGCACTGTCGCCTTGCACCTCCAGGGTCCAGGATCGATTCTCGCCTCCCGTCCGTTAGTGTGCATGTTTGCTCAAGTCTGCACGTTCGAAACCAAGTGTTGCTTTTTAGGTTTCCTTCGGGTACGACATTTTCCTCCCGCAGTCCAAAGACATGCAGGTTAGAATCTTAATTGGTGTCCCAATGGTGTGTAAATGTGCATATATGTGTATGTGTGTGTGTGTGTGTGTGTCCTGTGATGTATTGGCACCCTGTCATGCCCTAAGTCTCCTGGGATAGACTCCAGGCCCTCCTACGACCCGGTATACAGGATAAGGCGGTATAGACGATGAGTGAGCAGGAGGTGGCGCTATACTGTATAGAGAGCAGGATTGTGCAGTATAGAGTGCTGTATCCCTTTTTTCAGCACAAAATAAGCAATATGATGATGAGTTCAATTTTAGTTCATTTTAACCAACTATACAAAAATGACTGAGCAAAAGATTTAAAAATGGGTCACATTAGCAAAAAAAAAAAAAAAATAGATGCACATGATCTAAATGCTTTTATTATTGTTTTCTTGTGACCAAAAATAATAATAATAATAATAATAATAATACGCTCAAGTTGTTCTACATTTTTGCAATGTCATTCCCATCTTCCGGTAGTGGTTAAATTGACCCTTTAGAAAAGTAACGATAACATTCGTTCTACCTGACATATCCGGAAACCCAAATACACGGTTCGATGGCGAGACTTCCATACTGTATGAGCACATATTTATTTATTTTTTGAATCATCATTGACCTGTGTTGTGTTGCTGGCATGGTTCTGTGCTGCTTGGGTTTTAAGGGTTAACACTCATCCTGCGGTGCTGCTCGTACCCACTGGAAAGTGACAAGTAGATTTCCCATGGTACAGTTTGCTACCTTTATTTTTAAAGATTGCCATTTTGGATAACCAAGATGCAGATAGCTCTTTTTCTGCTTCTTCTTCTTTTTATTCTAGTTTCCTTTCCAAGAGCTGAGCATCATGAACTTATGCACTGTCAGAAATAAATACCAAACTTTCCGTTATTGCTAGGGTGGCACTGCCAAGGGCACATCTTTTGTACTTTTTAATTGGATGGTTTGAACGTCTAATTTAAAATCTTATCCACATGCACCAGCTGAAGTAAAATGTACAAGACGTGTACCCTGTATGGTACAGTACCAATCCAGCAGGAAGACAAAAAAAAAGAGATTCAGATTCTTGGAGGGCCTGGAGTCTATCTCAGGAGACTTAGGGCACGAGGCGGGGTACACCACAGACAGGGTGCCAATCCATCGCAGGGCACACACACACACACACACACTACAGGAGCCCCAATTAGCCTAATCTGCATGTCTTTGGACTGTGGGAGGAAACCCACCATGCACACAGAGATGGGAATCGAACCCAGACCCTGGAGGTGCAAGACAACAGTGCTAACCACTAAGCCATTTTTTTTTTTTGCCACCTTTTGCAATTAAGCTAAAAGTTAAATCTTTTAACCAAAGCTGAACTAAAGCATGTCGCCATAGGGGAACTGTTAAGGGGGCGTGGTTTGTACCTTTAATATAAATCATAAAACCTTAAAAAAAAAAAAAAAAAAAGATAAGGTTCAAGAATTGAACTTTGAAGACGACTGTGAATTCACCTTCATGGAAAACGATACAGACTTAAGGTGCAGAAGATGTACAGTGCGCTCGCTGAAAAACGTTCTTGCTTCGGTTCCTTCAGAGTATCTCTCAGAGCGTTAAGCATGCTGAGTTTATCATCGCACCAGAAAATCCATAAATTCTCTACTAAATGCTGTTAAAAATAGTTCCTCATTAGTTCAAGTTCATGTTGTGTTTTTCTGGCACCCGGTGTGATTTGCTGCCGCGGACGTACCGTATCTCCGGACGGTGTTGACTCACAGCAGGGACGCACCCCTGACTGACGCGCCCTCGTTCTCGGGCTGCATTAATATTTAGAAGCTCTGCCCTTTCCTCACACGGTTATTGCGCCGAACACGTGAACGTTCACCTCGCAGCTCTTTCCGCTAAGAGAGATTAATTGGGCTTGGTGTCACTGCTGGAATGGAGTCAAATGCTCAATGTTTAATGAGTCATGCTTGGGTGGGAGGTCAATGGCTGTACAGGTCAAAGGTCGCCCAGGGATTGTTCGAGGTCGGCCTGTGTGATTTCAGCGGCCTGGTAAGATTTTATTACTCGTCGCACCGTACGACGTGATCCTTATCGAGTCTCTTCCGAATTCTATGAGATAAGGTGTTTTAGATGAGTGGCTCTGATGAGTTATTGTTTCCATAGTAACACGGGAACTCGTACAGCGGACAATCACCAAATCTACAACTTTCTACAGCAAGCATTTTTCTGAAAGGCGTTTTTTTTTAACAGTTAGGAAAAGAGTCTCTAGAGGGTCAGTGACATTATCACGACAGGAGCTTGAAGATTTCACACGTACAGTACATGACACGTTTTCTTGTTTTAAAGGAGAGGTGAAGTGCCGACTGACAGTTTGCCGCCGCTGTAATGTAAATTAGTGCAAGTAACTGTAAACAGAAAAGAATATGATGTCATTCTTTAAAATTTACAACATAATTATTAAAGTCGGAATTCAAATTGTTGTGTTGTAACTTGGGCTGAACGATTTAAAAAAAAAAATATTGCGATTATATTATATATTTATTTATCAGCTTACGGGAAAATAATCTACTTCTAGCGGTAACGTTGCCTCATCACACCTTTCATCGTGTCGTGTTTTAATTTCTACCTCACTGATAAAAGAGCTTGAAAACAAACTCGGAAAAAAAACCCAAAATTACTTAATAGGGCTTTTTGAAGTAATAAAGGGGATTTTGAGATTCTGTTTGTGTTGCCTACTTTACCAAAACACAAGACTACTAGACAGACATCACATTAATCTAGTGACATTAACGATGATGTCATGAATTATTAGCCAGTTATAATTCAGAGCCAGTATTAGTGAGGTATTAACTGTTAAACGTTTTTAAAAAATGTTTTGCATAATGTTTCTCCGTAGCTCATATATCTATTAACGTGTGCACCACAAGAGGGAGCAGTTCACGTGATACGCAGTTATTGTTTTATATTGTACATTGTTAATGAGTAAATAATTATTGAATTGATTGTTCATTTGCAACTCTACACTTTGTGAACTATGAGCACATTCTTTTTGTGTGTGTGTGTGTGTGTGTGTGTGTGATGTAGCGGCAAAAAAACAACCTAAAGGATTACGCGACATAAAACCGGCTTTCCTCAAAGACAGTTTCTCACAGGATGGTGCTTCCTCTGGTGTGTTTTCCATCAGACGATGCGGTCAGATTGTGTTTTGGGTAATTGTCACTGGAGCTTCTGGTACAGCGGAGTGAGCTGCCAAAAGGCATTTCACTTGATTGTCTTTCACGCCATCGCGCTCGCGCTCATCCTGAGATCGTTGTAGGGTTTTTTTTTTTTCTTTTTCCTTTTTCTTTTTTCTTTTTTGCAAGCCAGCGTGCTAGAAAATTGCCATGTGTTCGAAGATTAATAACACAGAACAATCTTTTTTTTTTCGTGAAGCAGTGCTAATTTAACAGATGGACTTCATGAACGTTCCTCAAGGCCTGTTGTGTTCGAGAATAATCAACTCGTGGCCAGGTCATCAGGCGTGCACGGAGCTGCAGGATGGAAATAACAAATTAACGCTGTAATGTTGTTCAGTAATGTCATTTTTAATGTCCATAACGCTGGTGGGGTTTCACAGATTCAAAATGACGCAAAAAAAAAAAAAACACATGAATTTCTCTCCCAAATTAATGAAACAGTTCTGAGCACACAAGTCTTAATCGAACCCATGATGTTTAAAACGAACTTACAATGAACAGAACTTTAAAATTGTGGTAAGATAAAACGTTGATGAGTTCACAATCTAAAAGATAAGGACAAAAAAAAAAAAAAAAAAAGTTTTCAAAGTGAACTTCTTTAGCGTTAGTCTACTTTACACTTTGACTCACTAAGTACATTTCCAAAAAAAAAAAAAAAACCCACAACATTGTACACAATGCATATTCTACGTCCTTTATACAGTTTAATTTTTAAAGTTCATACTTTTTACATTTTTATGTATTTTTACCTATTTCTTTATACTCTTTATACTTTATTAGTATATATTGTAGATTTTATATTTTTGCATTCTTTTCTATTGGCATTCTTTTCCTTTCTTTTTACGTCACAAGCAGTCGTGTAAGGATTTCACTGCATTTCATCCTGTGTATGGTTGTTTATGCGATGAATAAAAATTAAAATTTTAAGTTGAATTTGAAAAACCTCAAATTTTCACAGATTTAACAGATAAAGCAAAGCGTAAAACTATAAGACATTAAGGGAATGTTTATTTATTTACTTTTAAATAAACTTAAAACAATTACACAATTTAATATTTTTTGTTATTAATGAAACTTAGTAACCTTAATTTCCTTCTAAATGGCCAAAACACAGTATTGGTGCTGATTGTATTATTTTTTTATGTTATACATATAATATAGACAATGTGTGTACCAAAGAAGCTACAGTACCTCTGAAGTTTTTGCAACATAGAAGTGACCAATCTCGCCTCCCTAAAAATTTCAAGTTGCTAACTTCAGCCGTTTTGGAGAGATGATTTTATATTTGCACCAAAAATGGTCATTTTTAAGTGTTCTACTGTCTCGCTTCAAACAATAATCATTTAAAATGCAACTTATTCAGATTACTTTATGAGTATTGATACTAAAATTGGTGTAAGCTTCTAGAAGTATATGACCTGTAAAAATTGTTACCTACTGTGCATTAAAGCATTCCATGTGAAATGAGGGATTTTATCTAAAAAAAAAAATCCGTAGTGTCCGTAACCATGTCAAATTCATGTTGCAATATCTTAACAATTTAGCATTTTATAATAATACACTTTTTCAGGTTTAATGTCTTTTCATGTGAAATCTAAATTGCCCAAGTTTCATGTGAATGACAGTTAAGATCGTTAAAAGATTTGAATTAAAAAAAGTTACAGACACTACATAAAGGGGCAAGAAACTGTATTTGGCAAATGTTTTTTTTATCTGATAAACATTTAAATGCATATTTCCAAAGAGAGAGAGAGAGTCATGGTTTGGGAGATAAGCAGCATTAAGTTTATGTAAAATAGTGTTATATGATCCTACCTGAAAATTCACTTTTTCACCACGTGAGACACTTTTTTTTATCACCGATACCATGTTTTTCGGGTAAGAAAACTTTTGCACTGGAATGTATTTTAGATTTTTTATTGGAACGGAAACCTATTCGGTTAATTAAAGGGAAATAAATAAAAAATCTTTTTTAAATCAAGCGTGCTTGCAAATGGCAAAACGAAAGAAAAAAAAACATCTATATGTAAATTAACCATGCTTTATGCAAATGAACATATTTTATGCAAATGAGCTGCTAGTGTACATCTGCACTCATCTACATTCTCAATTGTTAAAGCCACTGTAGAAATAACATTTTTATTCATTTTAACCTGAAAGTAATGGAGTGAAGCTCCTGCAGGACCGCCAGGTCAGCGTCCGTCCTCCGATTTACCCGCGCGGTGAGGAGAAGGTCCTGCGCTCTAACAAATAAATAATGAAACGAAGGACCTGCTGTTTAAAAGCCTGTCCTCGTCCCCACACCCCGCAAACCCCCTCCTCTCTGTCACGCATGATTAATTTCATCGCAGGTCATGTCATGTTTCTAACCACTGGTAATATCTTTTCCTCTCGGCCTCCATTTTTTTGACAGTTAATTTGACACCGAATGCATGCTCGGGAAATTCACGCGCAGATATTACGATGACAAACGACAGAGCCGGCTTCGAGCGGACCTCAAGGCCGGCGCAAACACGCCGTGGCGTCCTAACGGCCCTTTTTGATTGTTAGTGCCATCTTTTGCGATCTCATTAACTTTCACGAGAGACAATCCTCATCTAATTCAGTTACGTAGGACGTCAGAGAGTAAATCCGTTACATTAGCGCTCGTAATTGAGGCTTATACACTGTATCGAGAGTGTACGTTATATAATCTATTTCACACCTAATTGCTTCTCTTATATTCCTGAATTTCTCCGTATTTTCTTTAACAGGCAAGAAAGTTTCTCTCTCTCTTCCTCTTTTTTTTCTTCTTTTTTCTTTCCTGAGAGCGTAATTACAGCTCCGGTACTGAGCTGGTGTTTACCAAGTTTGCTTTGGAGAGTTGGCATCTTGCTATTAGTGTGAAGGCCCTTTGATATGGAAATCATATTCATAGCACATCACTATGACAACATTTCATTTCTCGATGACTTTCCAACCTGCTTTGCCAACACGCAGATGCTTGTGCTTCAGTTTGCACACTCAGGATGGTGTGTAACAGACACACACACACACACACACACACACACACACACACACACACACACATGCATCAGAGCCTGTGTCTTATTTCTTATCTCATGCACCATCATCTGTCTCATTGCTCCAGAAAGGTTTGAGTAAAGTATGATTCAGAACAACTGTTTTGTTCCTTCTTGGCCAAATGACACACGGTCTGATTCAGCAGCTTATCTCCTCTAATTAAACATAAATCTCTGACTAATCGACTTATCACATGGACTTTGACCTTTGGTGGACAATCTCCTCTAGACAGAGACATGGCCGTGCCATATTCTTTATTATAATTATATATTTTTTAATTATGAATTTAATGTAATCAAGTAAAAAAACATCATGCCTCAATGACTTATTTTTCCAGGTTGTCCATCTATTATCTAGATCCATATATGTATTTTTATTATATTTAAAATATCTTGTAACTAATTATTAATGAGTAAATAAATATTCGACTGTTAATTTGCAACTTTAAACTTTTTTTTAGGGGGGGGGGTGTGGTATTTTTCCCAGATTTTCTCCCTAATTTAGTCGTGTCCAATTCCTCCCCGTCACTAGGGGGCTCCACATGAAGGCTACTACTACCACGCAGGACCGAAGCTGACCGCCTCTTTCCGAACTGCTCTCTCACGCACCGTTGGGGGCGGAGTAACACACCCGGAGGACAGCGCTATCCGCTCCTTCCGCTTGCGTGAGCTCACAGACGCCCCTGATTGGCCGTAGAGTCATCTAGAGTAGAGCCGTGATTAATGTGGGAGCACTAAGTACCTCTCATCCCTCCCCTCTGAGAGAGCTCGGCCAATCAGCTCTCTCTAGACCGCCGGCCGCGAGAGGTTACAGCATCACCCGGGAATCGAACTCGCCATCTCCTGATGATAGGACGAGCGCTTTACCTCTGCACCACTCGTTGCTTCCTCTGGTGTGAGATTCTTATTATCTCAAGAACATTTGCTGGATTGATATGGAGTCATCGTTATCTGTGTTTACAGATCTGTGTCTAATATTCCACTAATAACAGGAATAATCACCCAATGAGATGCATGTAAACCCATTAGTTGGACCAGTTGGAGCTCGAACTGAATGAATGTCCAATGGGAATGTGGGTGTGAATCTTTGATAATCCATCAGCAAGGTCGAGCAATGGATGAAGTCGTATTTGTTCAATTAATTTTAGCATTTGCAAGAAGAACGACTCCATTTGTTGAGGATAACGGCCTCCCTAACAATTAGGACGTCTTCAATCAAACCATAGTAGAATATTTTCCAGAACATTGTACAGGATGTACTGTATACAACCTCCCCAATCCATCCCCCCCCGCCATTTTAGCATCAGTTAAACAGTAAAGCATCCTGAGACCCTGTTGCTTCTCTGCCGGGGGGGGGGGAGTGCGCTCACTCACAATTTTGACTAAGAACACAACCACGAATAAAGAACGGTACAAAAACATGCTCAGGGAGCGACTTCTCCCAACCATCCAAGAACAGTTTGGTGATGAACAACGCCTTTTCCAGCATGATGGAGCTCCGAAAGTGATGACTGAAAGTGGCTCGTGGAACAAAACATTGAAATTTTGGGTCAGTGGCCTGGAATCTCCCCAGACCTTAAAAAAAACAAAACAAAAAAACAACAATTCTGACAAACTCCAAGCATTATGTAAGAATGGGCTGCGCCATCAGTCGGGGTGTGGCCCCGAAGTTGATTGGCAGCATGCCAGGGCGAACTGCAGAGGTCTTGAGAAAGAAGGGGTCAAATAAAGGGTCAAATATCGACTCTCTGTAAAGTTAATGTAATTGTTAATAAAAGACTTTACTCTAGTAACAGCTGACACAGAGATCTAAAAAAAACACTGAAGCAGCAGGAATTAATATTTGTGTCGTTCTCAAAACAACAGCTGTACACTCTTTAAACCAAACGCTCTAAAACCCACATAAACCAAAAACCCACATACGCCTGTGATTGGCTAGTTTCGCTCTGAGTTACAGGAGAGAGAGAGAGAGTAAAAAATGATGCCGTCCCTCGCACCCTGAGCGCGCAGCATATTTGACTTCTCTGTCTTTCCTTCATGGTGATTTCTCAGGATTCAACTCTCCTAATGATTGATCTTCATCGCTACTCAGTCTTTATGATGCTGTTTGTCTAAGTATGTTCCCTAAGGCTGCGTTCACACTAGACACAATTCTTCATACCGTGCTCACGGATACGATTGCTCACCCCGACTTCACATTAATAATATTGTTCCAGACCTGAGGACACTTGAGTATTTACGCTGTCTGATACACTAGGGGGCGTAAACATGCAGTATATATTATGGAAATTAATGTCAAGAGTGTTGTGTTCCTGACCTGCCTTCCTGTTTCATCAGCTATGGCTGTGTAGGTCAGAGGATGAGGTCAGGGTGTGCCCCACACACACACACACACACACACACACACACACACACACACACACACAAAGATTTCAGTAGAGACAGATGTATTGGTGACATCGCATTGTAAACAGTGTTGTAAACCACTTCCACGTTTGGCTTCCATATTTAATCAACCCGTCCCCGAGTACGAGAACGTGGATACAAACTGTTCATATTACTCAAACCTACTGGACTTTGAGGTCACATGTCCTGGGATGTAGTGTGTGAGCACCCGAACAAACTCTGCAGCATTCCAGAAATCATGTAAAACAAAGAGTCCGGCATCCGAATCCGAGGAAACACGAGACATGTCTTGAGGAAATGTCTTGGAGCGAGGTCGGGACTGTACCGGGAGTGTTATCCGTCAGTTACCAAGGATCAGGTGCTGAATGATTATGGGATGCTGGGATCGTCATTCAGAACGTTTGCACCGCTTGAAGTCTTCTGCAAATGTCAGTCGCCTTCTACCTTCATTCAGCAGAATTTCATCACCAGTCCCGGTTTGACTCGAACATGCTTTTGTAATTTTATGATCTCTGAGAGCAGCAGAAATGTAATTGAACGTCTGTGATTCAGCGTGTCGTCTCAGCAGCGTTTTTCGTTCTATCTGGTTTGTTTGTTAGCGCTCTAAGTGATCATAAACAACATCTACCGTTCGAGCGGCGCACAAATAAAAGAGTTACAGTTTAGTGTTTTTAGTCACGATGGCACCGCAGTGTATGATCGTCTCATAAAAATTAAAAAAAAAAAAAAAAAAAATTAAAAAAAAAAAAAAAACAAAAAAAAAAAAAAAAAAAAAAGATTAAAAAAAACGAACAAACTACAACAAAAAGAAAAAAAAAACAACCTTTCCATTTGACGGCATAATAAAAAGCGTGAACCGAGCGACTGATCCTCGTCTGCTGAGTCACGGCTGTCTGTCTGCGCGTCTGTGTTTAGTTGTAGACAGGAGCAGGAGGTGAGGAGATATAAAGATGAGAATTAAGGAATAAACAGTGTGCTGTGCAAGCAGCGACGCAGGAAATGTACCGATTACGGATGCACAATCCATCATCTCCGACGTGTTTTTCTCTCCCTTCACTTCACCGTCTTCTTGTTTTTATTTATTTATTTATTTATTTTTTATCACATCTTTATGGATAAAGCACCAAATAAGTCGGCCAGTGCGTTCCACACCGTGTGCTTGAGAGAACACATGTACGGTACATTGCAAAGATTTTCGTCTCACACCACAGACCGGAACGTGTGTATCGAGCTTTTCTATATTTAGGAGTCTATTTTTAGCAGCGCAGCCGATTCACTGGCCTGTAAGACCTCTTCCCATGGGGTCACTGATTGGTGCATTTCTGTCTGCAGGGGGACATGGGGCGAGGGGCGTGTTCACAGACATTTTAAAGGTCTCCCTACATGTGTCGTTTTATTTATAAATAACGAGAGATCAGTTTGGCCCTTAGCGAACATCCTAAAATGTATCACAACACAATGCTTTGAAGTACAAAGATCCGAAGGTCAAGCTTTATTTACGTCTACTGAGCCGCTAATGGAACATGGGTGGGGAAAAAAAATGGAGGAAAATTAAAAAACAACCCTAACATTTTGAGACGCATCGTGAACCATTCGAGTGATAACAGCGAACAGACCATGTGACTCATACTTCCCGGGTCAGTCTTTTCTTCCGGCGCCAAAATACGGAAAGGGCGAGATCCGAGTACAGACTGAATGACGTCATATTTTAGGCCACGCCTGTTTAATATCGCACATCTGACCCTAATCCCAGTAGTATCTTGCCTGTTGGCTTCTTCTTCCTTTACCGTAAGTCGCGTCATGCAAACATTCGAGTTACAAACTTTCGAAGACACAAACATGCGAAGCGTAAAAAAAAAAAAAAAGCAGCGGCGATGAAGCTGGTGAGAAGTGCCAAGCAATCGTGATGGAGACAAAAGTGAATATAAATGAGAGAATGGAGGTGAGAAGATGGAAGACATCGCTCGATCTTTTCACATGAATTGTTCAACCATCGGCGCGATTCTAGAGAACAAGGACAAGATCACGGAGCATCTTAGTTTTATAGTGTGTGTAGCCGATTGCGTTAGTATCCTGGTACCTAGATAATGTTTGTTGGACTAACGAAATAACGAACAAATTGGACTTATGTACAAGCTCTTGTTGAGCTCGATGAATTCATTGGTCTGTATCGGTAACGCTCACCTTTCCGGTCAAGGATCAAGTTTGGCAGGCGGCTGTTAGGTGCATTACTGCCACCTGCTGGACTAAATCTTTAACGCTGAAGGGTTAAGTTTTGCGTTGGAAGACTTACCTGGAAGTATGAGTCACATGGTCTGTTCGCTGTACGCGATATCTCTCAAAATGTTGGCGATATCTCACAAACAAAAAAGGGCAATTTTCCTTTTTCCTCGCAATTAAAAAAACATTTTTTTAACCACCCATGTCCCTTTAAGAGCTCAGTACTAAGCACCTCATTAGTATATTACAATCTTATTATTTTATTATCCAGCTAATACTAGCCTATCATCTAATTACACCAAGCACTATCAAGCTTTATGTCGTGATCAATGCTGTGCTGGTGGGACTCAATCAAACATCATACTGTATGTCTGTCGGATACTGTTCCATTAAAATCATTAAGAAAGCACAAAGCTTTTTTCTTTATTTATTTGCAGCATTAGAAATAAAAATAGCTTAACAACAACAAAAAAAACATCTTTGCACTTATGTGGGAAATTGTTTGCTATATTTTTTTTAGACTCTTACAGAAAAGTATCCAGCGTTAGGTGAAATATACTGTATTGTATAAACCAAGAGCCAAGGTCGCTCGCGAGCTCGGGAACGGTTTATTGATTCATTCATCTTCAGTAAGCGCTTCATCCTGGTCAGGGTTGCCGTGAGTCTATCCGGAGTCTATACCAGGAACCCCAGGGTGCCATTACATCATTACATTGCACAGCGGCCACTTAAAACGGTTAGCATCAGGCTTTAAATATTATGTCATTAAAATGATTAGCCAAGTTAGTATCATGCTAGCTCACATTAGGCTAATTATAATTTAATTTCTAATGTTATCAAGTTGGCATTAGCAAGTTAGCTAACTAGCTAGCTAACATTAGGCTAACTGGTGTGTAAATCAGGAGCGCTAGGCTGCTAGCTAAGTTTAGTCGTTATTAGCGCGGCCGATCATTTAAAAAAGTAATCTAGTCAACCACTGATTCTTCACGATTTTAAAATCCCGAGATTTACTCGTGTTATAATAGTGCAATGTTAGAATAAAGAAATGAATATGATGAACTGGTTAGAGGAAACAGATTATACAGTTTTATAACATCTCAAACATTAACATTTAACAAATATTAAAGTGAAATCTCATGAATGGTAAACTCCTCGCAGCAGTAATCATATTGCGAGCTCCTGTCTCACCACTACTGCTACTTTTTAACTTGGCTAGCACAAACGGCTAACACATGCTTCGGCCAAATGTCTTTCTTGTGTGTTTGACACACCCAGAGTAAATGAGTGCAGTGACCGTTTGTCAGTGTTTAGATGTGCTGTTCCACTAGAAATAACGAGAGATCAGTTTGGACCTTAGCGGACATCCTCAAATTTATCGTAATACAACGCTTTGAAGTACAAACACCCTGACGTAAAGCTTCACTTAATGATGTCGAGTAAGTCTCAGTAAGTGCAATAAAAGTAGCTTCTGTATTCTTGTAAAAATCGTTCCCCTTTCAACTTTCATCTAGAAGCTTTTTATAATGAGACTATCCGTTCAGCAGACCTGGTGATGTTTCCTCAGTCATCTTATTATATTATATTATATTATATTATATTATATTAATATGTCTTAAACATGCCGTTATCACATCACAATTATAGGAAGGCATCAAGGTCAAACTTGGTCATGTGATTCATTTGCTTTAAAAAAAATTGTAATGCATTAAAAATTTCTTGATTAATTACGTTAATGCATTAATATTGACAGTCGCAGTTCTTATGCTCCCAAAGCAGCAATAAAATTGGATCCGGTGCAAAAGGTGGGTTTAAGGTCGCAATTTGCGCAATAATTTTAGCCACCAATTTCCGCGTCCATACTGTACTGTATGTAATGCGAGAAGAAAAGTCACTAAACATTAAGATTCATTTAAAAAGTCATCAATGTAAACTAGCGAGTTTTAATGTCTCACTTTTTTTCCAATCAAAGGTGTTCTATGGGGAATCTAGTGCACTATGAGGACTTGCTACAGCCTATGTAGTGAGCAAAGAAAAAAAAAAAGATCTGTGGTTAGTTTAGGAATGGATTATCGTTCCTTTGTCCAGTGCTGAATACTGACTTCTCATAAAACGTGAAAAATACTCATGTCATAAAACGTGAGCGGCTTTTCAGAGGACCTCGGAGAACAAGTCAGTGTGTTTCACGCTCGGTTGAAGCCTTTCCAGGAAATCAACAAAGTCCCAAACCCACACGAGAGATTCACAGAGCCGAAATCATTCAGAGTAAATAACGAGCGCCGGAGCAGAGGCGTCGAGGTCTGAGCCCGGATCAGGTGTACACGGATATGTGTGTGTGTGTGTGTGTGTGTGTGTGTGTGTGTGTGTGTTTTTCCGGGTCATTTGGGTTACTCACGCCTTTTTGCTGGTAGGTGGATTGGAAACATTAATAAGGTATTGACCCTTGATTTGACCGTATGTGTGTGTGTGATTGTGTGTGTGTCCTGCAAAGAACCCATGACACTATCCCAGTGTTCCCATCCTGAAAATAGTCCTCAAAGAATGTATGGTGTTCCCCCTGAAGTGGAACCGTATAACCCACTCACCTACTTACTGTTCTTGCTGTGAATCTACTAAGTCACCATAAATAGTTGTCATACTTTTAAAAAAAAATTTCTAGCAAAACGTAATATTATTTACATTCTTCTTCTACATGATTGCATTTTTAAAAACTTTTTTGTTGTAAACACACACGTCTTTTCTTTTCGACACCCTGTATGTGTTCTGTAATTTAGTGAGATCTTTAGTGTGTGTGTGTACAGTATGTGTGTGTCGTATTATTATGACATCGCATCATGTACAGATCTCAGATGGATTGCGAGCTGACGAGGAAATAAAAAAAAAAAAAAAGATTTCAACTTTTTCACCCCTAAATCGCTAAATCAAACAGCACCTCCTTTTCTTGCCCTGGTTTTGTCTTCGTCCCCGTCACCACGACGACGGCCACCCTCGACTCCCGGCGGAGCGCAGCAAGGAGCCCCGTAATCACCAACAGACTGATGTCATGGTAACGGCACTGCTACTGGTTGCCACAGTTTCGAGCTGCAGGGAGCCGGTGCTGAGATGCTCGATCGCTGACCGTCGCTGTTCTCAAGGCTCCAGGAAAAAAAAAAAAAAAAAAA
>QMIH01000013.1:151964-162789 GCA_003987875.1 Clarias batrachus | reverse complement strand
AAAAAAAAAAAAAAAAAAACCTGATGATCTTCTTCACCTGATCCGGGCTCAGACCTCGACGCCTCTGCTCCGGCGCTCGTTATTTACTCTGAATGATTTCGGCTCTGTGAATCTCTCGCGTGGGTTTGGGACTTTGTTGATTTCCTGGAAAGGCTTCAACCGAGCGTGAAACACACTGACTTGTTCTCCGAGGTCCTCTGAAAAGCCGCTCACGTTTTATGACATGAAGGAAAGTCAGTATTCAGCACTGGACAAGAGAACGATAACACATTCTTAAACTCATGTTACTTATTACCTCTACAGACTGCAGGCTCTTTGCCTCTATAATTACTCTTTTGCACTAGATTCGCTTTTTTTTTCAGAAAATTAGAATTTTTTTAACGTGCATACCCAGTGATACCTCGGCATACGAATGTAATGTGTTCCTTAGGTGAGTTCCTTATTACCAATATTACCAATTTCCAACAGTATAGTCATATTTCTGCAGATAAAAACAATCAAAACACTTATATGAAATAAATAGACATTAAACCTCACTTAACCTTAATTTATGATTCCTCTCGGTACCAGCGGCTTTAAAAACCTAAACTCCTCCTCCCTCTCCCCACCTCGCTTTTTAAGTTTCACAAGAAACACACACACAACGGAAACAACGTAAGTAAAAAAAACAAAACCAAAAAAACAAATGAACCAGCACCTTACCTTTAAAAAGAATCGCAACAGAGCTTCTGTGTGCGTGTGTGAAGCCAAGGAGGGGTGTGTACAGGCGAGAGTGTGTGTGTGTGCGTGCGTGTGTGTCGGTGTCAAATTACACGGAGATGTTGATTATACCAGTAAGAGACGAGCACTAAGACCCAGCAGGGGAGACGATTATCCACAATTTCACAGCGCAAAAGAGAGAAAAATCATTGGCTCAGTTGTGATCATGTGACGCTCGGTGTCAACATAAGAAGCGCATGCGTGATACATGATACTCGTCACTCGTAAACCAAGACTTTCGCTCGGTTTCCAGTTAAAAATGTATTTCAAATTGTTGCTCGTCTTGTGGAACACTCGCAAACCGCATTACTCGCAATCCGAGGTTCCATTCAATAAAAAAAAAATTTAAGTTGGAATGCTTTAGAGATTAGAGATCGGTGCATTGTCTGTACTGCTTGTTCTGTGTGGGGTCACAGAAATTTGGAAACGGCAATCAGCGTACACATCATGCCTTTAGGACCGTAGGAGGAAACTGAAGAACCCAGAGGAAACCCACCAAGCACATGGAGGGCATGGAAACTCCACACACACACACACACACACACACACACACACACACACACACACACACACACACACACACACACACACACACACACACACACACACAGACTAGAGACGAGAATCGAACCCCAACACTAGAGGTGCGTTGTGACAGTGATGAACACTGAGCCAGCATGCCGCTCGACATTAGAGACGATCATGCTTACTGTATTTTCGGAAATATCCAGTATACAAATATCACGAGCACTCCAGCTGAAATGATATTTCTGACCAGGACTAATCACAGGTTTAGCTTATAAAGGTCACTGGTCTAAATACAATCCTAAAACACGATCTAATAAACCAAACCCTCTCTGAGCACGCAGATGTAAAAATAGATGATCCCATCCACTTTATTATGTTTTGGAGAAAAATACCAGGTTCATGTTTCAGTGTTAATTTCTTTCCTTTATAAGCTTTTATGTGCATGTGAAAGCCCTTTAACTGTGAAATTAAGATATTACCAGGAGAGAAAAATGCATTTAACCTTTGCTCCTTAATTTCATTGTGTGATAAAAATGCCAAAAAAAAAAAAAGAAGAAAGAAAAAAAAAGAAAAAAGAAAAATCATTCCTGTCTCGGCGACCCAGCCCTCCTGTGTTTTTGAGGATGTGAGAAAGAAAGCACTATTGTAGTCAGAGTGGTGATATTGTGCAGTCGGCACGGCGTGATTATTGAATTTATCTCTGCTGCGGCACCAGAGAGAAGGAAATTTGGGTCTGTTCTTGTGGCCTTTGTCTAAATGAGTGTGTTCATGGAGTGATAAGCTGCAGAAAGGCTCCTTTTGGTAAGACACTTCTTTTCAGCGCTGGAATCAGGTCGACCTTGGAGATAATACCCGGCCTTGTCCCTGTTTGTCACATTCGAGGACAAACCGATTATATTCTCCGGAGGCTCGGCCGAATATCGGAGCTGTCATCCTCTCGCCCACGGCGCCATTGAACTCGGTCGGAATCAGACATGTGCCGATTGTCTGCTGCACGACACACTGCCATATTCGACAGGCGACTAAAAGGTTATGAAAAATGATTTCGAGTTCGGGAAGAAGGTGCTGAACATTTTTAGATCCGGATGTTACGACTGGGACGATCGTAAAGCTGTTCAGAAGGTAGAAAGGAAGTTATCCGAATTTAACTTCGGGGCTTAGGGAGCTGTTTGAGAATATTTGCGTTATATTTTTACTATTTGATTATGAAAGGAATAAAACAGTGTGTGTGATAGGGTTATACTTTATGCAGATAACTGCAGCAACAGGGTGCTGCGACGAAGCAGAGTTAAAGTCATCTTACCATGTTAATAAATAAAAAAGATAACGATTCTGATATAAAGGACACCGTGGGTTTGTTGGTCCCCTTCAATTAAAGAACGAAAACCTTGAAAAAGGTGTTTCAACAGAATAATTTTAAAATCCAGACTTAATGAAACTCACCGCTGCCATTTAATTTGGTGTCGCTAGAAAAGGTGGAAAATAATTTGACCGTAGTGAGATGTTGAGCTAAAGTGTCCCGTAATTACCGTGAGTCTTTCTAAGCACTTAGTCAGGCTGTTTAAATGGTGAGACGTCGTCACGCTGCTGTTTGGCTTCATTGTGTGAATCACACGGAGCGAAGGCGAGACAGGAGATCAGAAAGGACATTACTCACGAAGAAGTGTAACCACAAGAGGGTGTGGCCACAAGAGGACAGCTGACATCACCTTGAACAGAAAGATAATGCAAACACCAACCGAAGAGCCCGAGGACAACTTCCAAAAAGATCCAAGGTGAACTCCAAGGTCAAGATGCAGGACATCGGTGTCAGTTCGCACCATCCGTCCCGTCAGCTGTTTGAGAAAAAGGGATTTAATGGAAGACGACCCAGAAGGACTCAAATGAGGAGTCAGAATGGAATTTCGTAAAAAAAAAAATTTAAAAAAAGGATATGGTACATTACCGTCGTTTCTGTGTCTTCTGCGTACTCTGATTGTCTCCGTTGAGTGATGCGCAGGGCCACGCCCACCTCGAGGCACAAGCGCTGAATCGATCGTTTCCGTTGAGTGAAGCATATAGCCACGCCCACCTCGGAGGGAAAGGCGCTAGGTGCTGTGACATGATCTGGCACACGGCTGCTCATAACGTCGTTTTTACTCAACGTTTTAATTGCAGATTTACAGTAACAGTTTTGTGTGACGCAGTGACACAATCAGAGTGGATGGACAGAAAAATACAGAAATATTTTCAGAGATGGTTTTGGGTCCTCCAGTTCTGACCAACGTACAGACAAAACCTTCTTTTATTTATTTAGATAACTTTTGTTAGTTTTAAGTTATTTCCGCGACCATTGTTGGTTTTTCTTTCTTTAATGGAAGGGAACCAACAAATTCGCTCGTGTGCATAAAACATTTGTTATTTCTCATATTAGAAGACTTTTTATTAACCGTCATCAGTTTAACTTTTGTTCAGTATAAAAAAAAGGGTGAGGTTTATGTACCTTTCTCAATTTTATCAGTTGTGTGTTCTGTTCACTAGACCATTGCATATCAACTCACAGACGTTGGGTTGGCCGGGTTATTACAGTAGATGCACATCTTTGAAAAACAAAAGTATATTTTTTACAGCTCTGTCGAATTCACACTTTCAAGTTGTCTTTGGTTTACAGGGTTGCATGCTAGTTAGCTAAGTCATTAGCCAGCTTATGCACATCATAAAAAAAAATGACATCAGTATTTATCTGAGAATTGTTTTTTCATATTAAGAATCACATGATGTAACATTAAGTTAAATTTCTATAGTCGTGAATTCAGGTTAGTAAAACCGGACGCCTCTGAGGCTGGAATATTCTTCATAAATACCAGTGACTGAGACAGTAGCGTCCAGAACACGACCATTAAACACTAATACTTGCCTTTAAGCCTGGGGTTTAAAATTTAAATATCAGCCATAAATGTCATTCCACATTTATTTTGAGTGAATGTGCAGAAGAAAAAAAAAACCCCATGAAGCTGAACTTAATACTCCTCCTGGCTGGAGATGAATATCTTATAAGGAGAAATGCGCTCACGAAGCTCAAAGTTAGAATCTCTCCATGATTGTGACACGGCCCGAACTCCACCCTGCTTCTGTAACTGTTTTAAAAAAATGACCTCAAGTTTATACAGTAGTTCTTCCTGAGCTCTGAATACCAGCATGGACAACTTCAGGTATTAAATCCATACAACATGCTTTTAACTCATCTTCCTGATTATCTGTGTTTACTAGTTGCCCGGCAACAAGATCAATAAACGTATAATGTGCTCATCAAGATTTTAATTTTTTTATTATTATTAAATCTACATTAATTCATTGCGTATTAAATAGTCCTGAAGCCTGCAAACATGTATAATCTTCATAACCATGATCAAATATTTTTTTAGAATAAATTTAGTAATATATTATATAAAAAATGCAATTAATCTTTTGTGCTATATTACAATACAAAATAAAATTAAAATACAGATATATCATAAACATTTAACAGATATTATGTTACATTTATTGTTAAATATGCCCAATGTTTCCTTTTTTAAGATCACAAAAAATAAACATTACAGTACAGTATATACAGTATTTAAACACACTTCCGAGTATTTTTTAAGCTTAAGTTCAAGCTTGAATTTATCTTGTTCTGCTTTCAGATACAGTGGAACCTTGGATTACGAGCATAATTCGTTCCAGAAGTGGGCTCGTATTCCAAAACACTCATAAACCAAATCAAATCTTCCCATAAGAAATAATGAAAACTCAAATAATTCCTTCCACAGTCCGAAAAAATAAATATAGAAAAATAATTAATACAATATATAAAGTAAAAATAAAACAAATTAACCTGCACTTTAGCTTTAAAAAAGTTAAAATAAATCCCAACATATAAGTGTTTCGATTTGTGCAAGCAGGCGCCGTGAATTTGTGTGTATGTGTGTGTGTGTGTGTGTGTGTGTGTGTGTGTGTGGAATTAACCCCTTCCCTCGCCTCATCTTACACAGCAAAACTCCTCCTTCCTCCCCCCACCTCGCTTTTTAAGTTTCACAACAAACACACACACAACGGAAACACTGTTTTAACAGGTAAAACAGAAATCTCTCTAATGACACTCACGTGAGCGCAGACTAACAGAATCACTGCTGTAAATAATAATAATTAAAAAAATTAACCAGCACCTTACCTTTGAAAAGAATTGCGACAAAGCAGTTTCTGTGTAGAGCAGAGTGTGTGTGTCTGCGTGAAGCCGGGGAGGGGGGGGGTGTAAAGGTTAGAGAGTGTGTGTGTGTGTGTGTGTGTGTGTGTGTTGGTGTGTGTGTGTCGGTGTCAAAAAACTCGGCACTCGTAAACCAAGACACGCTCGTTTTTCAAGTAAAAATTTATTAAAAATCTTTGCAAGTCTTGTGGAACACGCGTAAACCGAGTTACTCGCAATCCGAGGCTCCACTGTACTAGGAATAATCTTACCTTAAAAGTAATATTACAGAAACTGACTAATTAGTTTATGTTCTAATATCTCTGGATATTCTGTGCATGTATCATTATTTGGGTGCAATTAATCACAAAACAAGTGACTTAACTTAGCATTGTGTGACAAATGTGCCACAAAACCAGCCAATCAGAGTTAAGGGGACATTTAGATGTGTATGGCTTCTTTTCCAATCTGACTGAGAGTTGGATGGGGAAAAGAAAGTGTTGAGAAGGCGAACTAAATTAGGTTCATTTTATTGAAACAAAGTGGATACATATACAATTGAAATACAGTACAGGTTCTAGTGCTGATGTTATTTCATGATTGTTAAAAAAATCTGAATGGGCTAATTTTATAGCACTTCCAGGGCGAGGGGTGGAGGTTATAAGTATGATCTGGCAACCCTGGTGAGAAAGAGCGTTTAAGTAAGTGAAAATAAACTGTGTGCATTCAAAAGATTTGAGAGTGCGAATATTTATTTTAAACATAGACAGGAATGAGGCCCAAATTAAACACCATACAGCAGAAGTAAAAACAGGATAAAAATATCCCGTACAAAAAGTCCCCTATACAGTGGAACCTCGGATTGCGAGTAACGTGGTTTACGAGTGTTCCGCAAACCGAGCAAAGATTTTTAATAAATTTTTAATCGGAAACCGAGCAAGTATTAGTTTACGAGCACCGAGTATCATGTATAACGCATGGGACTCTTATTTTGACACTCGCTCACCTTTTCACCAAGTGAAACACTTACCTGTCGGGATTTATTTGTTCTTTTTTTTAAAGGTAAAGTGCAGCTTAATTTGTTTTATTTTCATTTTATAGATTGTATTAATTATTTTTATGTATTTATTTTTTTGGGGCTGTGGAACGAATAATTTGAGTTTTCATTATTTCTTATGGGAAATTATGATTTGGTTTACGAGTGTTTTGGAACATAATTCTGTAACAATGTACTGTACGCCGGACATGTGTTCTAGCTTTCACGATTGAACATGTGCGAACGCACGTTTGTATCTTTGAACGTTCGTAACTCAAATGTTCCTATGTAGGGGACTTATTGTATCATAGATAAACATTGCAATTAATAATAATCTGTGGTTTACTCCTCACCTCAGCGAATTCAAACATCCCTGTCCTAACCCTTTAGACATGGCAACATGGTGTGCACTTCCTGTAAAAAAAAAAAAAAAAAAAAAAAAAAGCCTCTGCCCACTTTTTCTCTGAGAGTAATGAACTTACAGCTGGCACTGAGATAAGAGATTAGTCTAATTAAGCAGCATGTGCCTCTATAAGAATAGAAGTTTCCTCACTTTAATCTGGGTTAGAATTTCTCTACAGACCTTAAAGCAGAAATCAATAGAAGTCTGGACACTTGCCCAGGAATCAAAACAAATCTCAGTCGTTTACGCCAACGTTATCCACCTTGAGTTCTTCATTTTGTAGGTACCGAGTTTGCCGGAGTAAAAAAAGACACCAGAGTTGCTCACTTAACCAAGCAAAGCCTTTCACCTTCAGGGTCTGGGTTCGACTCGTACAGTCTTATTTGCATCTTCTCCCCGTGCTTGCTGGGTTGCCTCCAGTTACTCCGGTTTCCTCCCACAGTCCAAAGACATGCAGGCATAGCCGAGTGTACATCGTGATAAATATCAAGTATCGTAGAAACACTTTTAAGTATCATGATATGATATATTGGTCAGATTATTCAGCCCTACTCTACTAATGTAACTGAGATAATATTTCAGATTTGTTCTGCTTATTTTATGTGTTTTTTTTTATTATCCTGTTTAATAATTGAAATTTGTCGCATTGACGTGAGTAGCGAGTGAGAGCATTTAGGTAGTTAAGTCTGGGATTGTCATCTGTTTCTGTGAATACCAGTTAAAACTGTATGAATTATTGATATAAAAGGCAGATAATTCAGCTCTCTGTCGGAAATCGAACCATCTGCTACCTGCGTCAGTGAGCGAGATTCTCTCGCTGAATACACACATTAGGATAAAATGACTTGTTATTCTTTTGTGTGTGTGAGTGCAGGGAATGTTAAACATCACCTACTGTATTTTTATGCGTATATTAGATTTTTTTTTATTTGTATTTTTCAGTCGATTTAAATCATTTTCGTGATTTTTATGCAGTGAACCAGGTGCGACGTATTTTCAAACTCTAACTATGCTGTAAAATCACACACACTCGTTTTCTTAGTGAAATATGTTGATTGGTCGTTCTCTTTTATAACAGTATTGAATGCAGTTCCCAGTTTCACTGTGTTTCCTTTTGAGTCAGTTTTGTTTTATGTCTATATTAACATAAGCACTAGAGGCTCTGCGAGGTCTTCTGTTATACACACAATCCCGTCTTTCTTATTCTTTGTTTACAGACATATGGTTAAGGCCATTTTGGGTTCGCAGGCCGCGCTCACGAGTACACAGATAATTATGAAAGCATAATGTTTACCACCTTGTTTAAAAAATGGAGATAAACAGCATTTGTTTAAAACAATAGCAGAGCCCGAAATTTAAATTCGGGGTGTAACCAAGGGTGTGACTTTGGGTTCATTATGGACGGCGGTTATGATCTCTGTGCATGTAGGGGGCGTTGGAGGACATGGCATGCTTCGTCATCTCCCATCACGGCTCTGAGCAGGACACTCGTGTACTTACACCTTCATGAGGCTTAACGCACCGACACATTTTCATGGAGCTTCAGGATCTCACAGGGGCGTCGTCATCATGCTGGGGTTGTGGTGTCTTAATTGTATTGCTATAGCACTCAAGGACATTCTGTACAATTGTGTGTTTTGGTACAACTTTGTCGCAGCAGTTTGGGAAAGAAGAACATATGGATGCAATAATCAGGAGTGCACACACACACACACACACACACACACACACACACACACACGCGCAGAAACATTTTGGCCTTGTAGTGTATAAAAAATTTAAAAAAATACAAACCATACACTAACAACGTGTTCAGTAGCCGTGATAGAATGGAATCGTACAGTAGCACATTCATAACAGAGAGAGCTTTGTTTTCAGTGAGTGAACAGGCTGTTTTGATGCAGATGAGAAAACAAACAAACAAACAAAACCTCAAAGACTTTAATAACACCGTTATTTTTATTTTAAATATTAATATAATATGCATTTCTGTTTGGATGAGGTTCTCGTTCTATTAAATACTAGTCCTGGAATTTAGTTGCACACTCGTTAGAAAATGTACAGCGCCATCTGTTGACGAATTTTGAGATGAAATAATGATTTTTTACATTTTTTTATTTTTTTTATATAGGCATTTTCTTTTAAATTTCAAAGGAGCATATCTTCTCTTCCTGTTCGCCGATTGCGATGAAACAAAGCCTGCGTGTTGCCTCAAGCTCGGCCAAATACACCTGTGGAAATTTGGTTAAAATTCGTTGAGTAATTTTTATGTGATGCATGCACAAACAAACAGACAAACAGACAGACAAAAATTCCAAAAACCATCTTGATGTGTTCTATTACTCATCTTACGTCCCACAAATATCTTCAAAGTACTCACTTTACTGTACGTTTTATTATATGTATAGATATCATGTGGTTTAGGTGGCATGATGGCGTACTGCTGCACTGTGTCCTCGCACCTCCAGAGTCAAGGGTTAGAACCTTGCTTCGGGTCTGTGTGTGTGTGTGTGTGTATGTTTCTGGAGTTTGCTTTCTGTTTGTGTTCTGGGTACTCCAGTTTCTTTCTGTCTTTCCAGAGACATCTGTAACGTGTAAGTGTGTGGTACCTTACCGCAGGTAAACTGGTTCAAGTCCCCCTTATATCGGCTCCTGGCTTCCCACGACAGAATGTTTTAGATTGGATGAAACGTGACCTCTCTGAACGCGGGCTAATTATAATAAAAACAAGATGTCGATTTATTTTCTTCAAAGCGAGCACAGAGATTAAATGCTGCACAATAGACCAGTGATACGTGTGAGCGCGTTAGCAGTGGTGCGTCTGAGTTGTTGTTTATGGATTAAGAAAAAGAATTAAACAGGTTAGTTTAATCTACGGTTTGTGGTTTAGAAATGTCTGGAGTTTGCTCAACGCTCAGCGCTGCATTGGGTCTCGTTCCAAAACCAGTCTGAGGTGAAACACGCTGAATGAGTCCTCGGGGACGCCGAGAGGAAAAGTAAAATAAACAAATCAAAACAAATGAAAAATTCCAGCCAGGAAGAGCCAGAGAAGCATGTTTTGCATTTTTTCTTCTTCGATTTGTGCTCCAGGACAAAAACAATAAAATCAAAGTTGCATTAAAACACAGGAGATAAACCTCCTGACTAATAAATCAGTGCGTGCGTGTGTAACTGTATAAACATCATTGCCGTGTAAAAAGGAATCGAATAAAATCTGGATTAAATTAGAGCAAAAGAAATCGTGTGGAAAAAAAAATGGTTAAAATGACTCCTTGACGTTCTAACACTTTGCGGTTTTGCTCTTTCATTAAAAGTTAGCGTTTAAAAACCACTGACAGCTCGTCCCCACGTTAGCACCAACGAGAGTTTAGCCGTGACACCCGGCACACGGAGGAATAAAATAATCGACGTGAGAATCAGGGGAATTACAGCCGAGTTCTGACGTCTCTCGCCGGCTAATTACTGCTGCTTATGAGAGCGTGGATGATGAGGAGCCCAGAGTGAGGAGAGGTTTACCGCCGTGTCTCTCTCATCCTCACCACCAGGGGGGGTCAATACTTACACACCCCGCAGCCAGAACCCTAGCAAACGCCCACGCCCACCCTCTCACACCCCCACCGTCTCACACACACATCCACCCTCTCACACACACCCACCCTCTCACACACCCACCATCTGACACCCACCCACCCTCACACCCACCCACCGTCTCACACACACATCCACCCTCTCACACGCCCACCGTCTCACACCCCCACCGTCTCACACACATCCACCCTCTCACACACATCCACCCTCTCACACACACCCACCCTCTCACACACACCCACCCTCTCACACACCCACCCTCTCAAATACCCACCCTCTCACACACCCACCGTCTCACACACACCCA
>QMIH01000013.1:139485-151612 GCA_003987875.1 Clarias batrachus | reverse complement strand
TGTTAGACCTGTGTTTCGTTTCCTTTGGCGTTCCTTGTTGAAGTAGAATATTACGCATAATTCAGGATTTAATATCTGACCTTAGGTGGGAATAAATTGGAGGCATCAGTCACTCGGGGCCGGACGAGCAGCCACGCAGGACACGGCGCTAAATTACAGGCTTGATGGTTTTTAGAAATGATGGCAATTATTTTTTAATTTGAATCAAGCTAAATGTTTTTTCTATTACCTGTGTAATATTTATGGAGTTCCGTACTGATTCGTGATCTGTGGCTCGTGATCTAATCGATCTTACTCTCATATATGGTGGGATTTTTCTCTTTTTTTAATGTCTGTTCATATTTAATGGCTCTAATGCCGGGTGCGATGAAACAGCTCAGTTCTGTACGCTTCTGTTGGTAGTTCCGCTGAGCAAAGAGATAATTAATTGAAGTAAATTGCGTACGATTAAATCTTCAGCTTGCAACAGTCAGTCAGAAAGAGACAGAAGCTCGTACACACATTTATTCTATAGAAGTGGCACAGGGGGCTCACCTTAAACACTCATGATTCAGCTTGATTTCTTTCTGAAGATCATCAGAGATGTGTGTGTGTGCGCGTGTGTGCGCGTGTGTGTGTGTGTGTGTTTTTCCGCAGGGAGCTAAAAGCTGTGTATCTGTAGTGTAAAATCTCTATGAATAAATACATTAAACAGAATAACAGCGATGAGTCACTCAGACCACAAATCTTGTCCCTTCTTGACCCTTCTCTTCTTCTTCTTTCTTACTTTGTTGTTTTTTTGTTTCTCATTTTCTTCCTTCTTTCCTTTTTTCTTTTTTGTTGTTCTTTTTTATATTTCTTTTTCTTACTTCTGTCTTTTTTTTCTTTCTTTCTTTCTTTCTTTCTTTCTTTCTTTCTTTGGTGTTTTTTTGTTTCCTGTTTTCTTCTTTCTTTGGTGTTTTTTTGATTTCTCTTTTCCTTACTTCTGTCTTTTTTTCTTTTTCTTTTTTAGTTTTTTATAGTTCTCCTTTTCTTCTTTCTTTCTTTCTTTCTTTCTTTCTTTCTTTCTTTAATGTTTTTTGTTTCTTATTTTCTTTTTTCTTTGGTGTTTTTTGCTTATTTTTTCTTTCTTTTTTTCTTTGTTGTTTTTTATATTTCTCTTTTCTTACTTCTGTCTTTTTTCTTTTTCTGTTGTTTTTTATATTTCTCTTTTCCTTCTTTCTTTTTTTCTTCCTTTCTTTGGTGTTTTTTTGTTTGTCTTTTCTTTCTTTCTTTCTTTCTTTCTTTTTTGTTTTTATATTTCTCTTTTCCTTCTTTCTTTCTTGTTGTTTTTTATATTTCTCTTTCTTTCTTTCTTTCATCCAGTGCATTGTTTGTTGTTAAATTTTACCTTGATTTATATTTCTTTCTCTTTTCTTTTTCTCAATTAAAATAATGTAATCCTTATACCATATGTGTATAGCTTGCTTAAATGTTATTACTGTATTATTATTATTATCAGGGTGTGTGGAGCATCATCTTAATGAGTCCCTGTGAATTAGGTGTTACTATGAGACCAAGTGGAGTATAGTTAGTATGTTATGGAATAAGGTAGGGTAGGGTATAGTGTAGTTAGCATAGTGTAGTGTAATGTAGTATACTGTAGTATATAGTAGGTTTAGTATGGCGTTGTTACTGTAGTATGTTATACTTTAGTATGATATTGTATAGTATATTATAGCGTACTTGTGAGGTTTGGTGGCGAATGACGATGGTTCCTCATGCTCCCAGAACGACCACACACTGTAACGTTGCTGAGTCTCGACTTCTCACCCCGACACGCCCATCACTCTGGAATAGGCTCAGTCTGGACTCATCAGGTCACATGACCTTTTTCCATCACTCCAAAATCCAGTCTTTATCCTCCCTAGGAAATGTAAGAGTTTTTTCCTGACACACAGCTGTTTATTCTCGTCACATTGTGTGTGTGTGTGTGTGTGTGTGTGTGTGTGTGTGTGTGTGTGTGTTTTGGACAGTTCCAATTCCAGGAATTTTAGCAATCGCTTTAGTTTTTTCTTTACTTGATGCAGCCCAATAATCTGATCAAGCTGACGAGGTGATTATTATTTATTTTTTTCCATAGTGTAGCAAAGTGTAGTGTAGTATATTGTCGGTATCGACTGGAAAGTGTACAGTATGAAGCACAGTGCAAACATTTTGTATTATGCAGTAATATGATGTAAATAGTGTATCATGGTTTAAAGTATTACGTATCGTATATGGTTATATTAAATAATAATATGAAGCGGTTCTGCGCCGGTGCCTTGGGATTTCCTCCTCCTTTTAATCACAAACACGGCTCTTACATTTCTGTATACACCATTCAACTTTAAAATATTCCTTTCTTTATCTTCCTTCAGTCGTTAAATCATGAAGAAACACAGGAGGAATGCGGTCATTAGAAGCTCCAAATTTTATGCAGAAGATTTGGAAAGCACATTAACTTGAGCGAGCCATCTGTTGTTGATTAAAAAGCAAACGCCTCCACCTTTGTTCCTGCCAGCTGATGCCGAAGTCTCGTCCCTACGACAGACGGAAAACCTCTCGCCTTTACAAACTCTCAACGGGGATAATCTATTTGATTTGATGTTTTCAGGGTGAACATATACAGTATACAGTAGTGCTGTCTTTCTAAGAACTGAAGCTTGCTGCTCAGTGTTTCCGTCACGGCGCTGCGGAACGCTGGGATCTGATTGGTCAGGATGTGCTACTTTTTTTTTATCTTCTTTTTTTTTTTTTTAAAACAGCAGCTCTGACAGTAGCGCAGCTCCAAGTCAGGGGTTTATTTATAATTAATGCTGACGTTTCCATAGCAACGGCTCATTCACAGGGACGAGTCTGGCGGAAATGTGCGTAACGCCATTAGTTACTGATGCGCATCTCCAGTGTCGGGGCTTTGAAACAGTCGGCGGTAAAGCTGTAAGGTTTTTTTTTTTCCCGTTGGTCTAAAAGGGAAACGAAACGGCTGGCGAGGGAACGAGCGCTAAGAAGAGTCATTAAGTGAGACTGGAAATAGATTAAACGTTGAGAGAATACAGAATTCTGTAAAATCTATCCGTCTGTGAATCGGTTCATCTGTGCTCGCGTACTTGGCGAACGTGGTGCCGAGTGAGTTAGCGTTGCTGAAGCGGCGCTGAACTTTCCTGAGCATTTACATTTCAAGGCGTTAACAAAGAATTAATCGGCGAGTTAAAATCAGCACACGTTCATTTACTTACTGCAGCAGCGCAGTTCATCGAAGATCAGCAGAACCAGTTTCAAATTTTTATCTCTTTTTTTTTCCTCCCCCAGTCTGACTTATCTGAAGTTCAGTGAATATTCCAGATATTTTTAAGTGAAGTGGGAGACGTTTAATATTTTAGCATTGATTTGATTATTAAAACAGATTTCATCAATTCAAGCCGGACTTTATGACTCTTTAACGTGATTAGAGACGGCAGGAAGAAAGTTGCAGAATGTGCAAAAAAACAAACAGTGCTGAGACGAGGCTTTCGTTATTCTATTTATTTATTTATTTATTTATTTATTTATTCTATCATTTTTCATTATGTACAGAAATGCTTGTGTTGAACATAAACATTAATTTTATAATTTATTGTACATTGAATCGGAGACTGTTCAGGGTTCTCCAGGTCTCTGTGTGGTGTAGCTGGCGAGGGTTCTACAGTACTGTATGTACATCTCTGACTTGGTTCTCCATCACAAAGACTTCCAAGTACACTACAGTGCGCGATTCTGGATCGTAATCCATTCATTCATCCGTGCTCCCATATTGCTCATCCTGTGCACCACCTGTCTTCGAACTGTGGGAGGAAACCCGAGCACCCGGAGGAAACCCAAAACCTAGTACAGTGTTGTTTGACACTTAGATTTAAGAATAAATTTTAAAAAATTGATCATCGATTCAGTTCGATCACTGGTTGATTTAAAAAGTGCATCCCAAGCGACTGATGACAAAAAACTGCAATAACTTATTAAAAATTCCTAAAACATGTTGCATGTTTGTTTTTTTGTGTGTGTATATGTAGTGGAAACGTCTGAGTAGCGTACAGTAAAGATGATAACTGCACAGTCACATAACAGGGAAGTTTAAAAAGGCAGAGAAAAGTTTTGGAGTTAAACCAACGACGAAGGAAAATCTTAGCATGAACAGCGTGATGTACAGACTCTTTCACAGGCAGTGTGTGTGTGTGTGTGTGTGTGTGTGTGTGTGTGTGTGTGTGTACACTGGTAAACACTAGTTGGTCTACAGTGACACTGTGCTCTAATTTTTGCTTCGACGGCTGTGTCGTGTCTTAAGCCCGCGGCATGAGAAGCATTTCCAACATACGAGCGACTGAATCTGGGAGACGATCAAAACTTGTTTGTGTCAGTGGAACACCAAACTAAATGAGTTTACTTTTTTTGTGTGTGTGTTTTTTTTAAATCTTGTGCAAGATTTAGTGAAGATATAGCACCATCGGTTTCAAGGATATTTTCAAGAAGAAAAGGGAGCCGCTTTCAATATGGTTTTTAAAGCAGCCGGTGCCGAGAGGAATCATAAATTAAGATTAAGTGAGGTTTAATGTCTATTTATTTCATATTTTACTTCATTGAAATGTCGTTCCTAAATGTTTTGATTGTTTTTAGACGCAAAAATATGATTATAGTGTATATGGAAATTGGTAATATTGATAATATTTTTGGGTGGCTGGAACGGATTATCCGCATTTACATGATTTTCTATGGGACAATGCGCTTCACAATACAACATTCCACTTTAAGAACTCGCCTCCAGAACGGATTACATTCGTATGCCGAGGTACATGTTATGTTGTGGAAGTTTTCTTTTTTATTTGCATTAAAAGAACTGTGAACAGTCATTTATTTTTTGTAGCGCTTGCGCAGGAGACTCCTTCCATACATGTTGCATAAAGATTTTCTTACAGTAAATGCAGGCTGTCCACACGAGTCCCCACGTTATGATAGACTGAGTTGCTATAGAAACGATATTAAACATATTAAAACGATAGATTTATTTCATTAAATTAAATATTAAATAAACAACAGCTAATATAAAAAGGCTAGGTGTTCTGAACCAGGAAGTTAATCAATAGCTTCTGACCAATCAGATTTGAGAATTCAGCAGCACTGTGGTACTGTATAACCGTGTCCAAAAACCAATCGCAAACATTTTATTTCATGACTACGTATTTCAGTTGGTTTTGGGAATTCGCTTAAGAAGAAAACGAGACTCTGTGGGGGGAAAAACAGCAATGGCAAAAAAACTAAACAAAAAAAAACAACAACCCTGAGAGGCGACGAGGAATAACTGTAAAACCCACGGAGGTATAAGGAGAGCGCAGGGGCGAGTGTTTGACAGCCGTGTCAGGCCTGGTTCAGCAGAGCTGCTTTGAAGTGGTCCTGCAGAATAGAGAGGAGGAGGAGGAGGAGGAGACGCTCCAGTGATCCTGAGGAGGGACAGTGGACATGGATCAGAGCCGCGCCCTCGCCTCCCCGCGGCTACGCTCAGGTCTCGGAAAGGAAGAGAGAGCAGGGAAGACGGCGACTTGGAACACGACCTGGTGTCACTTTTATGGAGATGTGCTCACTGACAGGCTGAAGAAAGTCTGGTGTAACTGCGAGGGCACTGCAGAGGGCTGATCAGACACTCCGGCTAGACTGCAGCCTGTGGGCTCTCAGCCAACTGCTTCATCGAGTCGTAATTCTTACATTTGGAAGGAAGAGCGAGCAGAAATATGGATTTATTTATTAATTTTTTTGTCTAGACAGTCCGTTTATACTTGTACCAAGTTTTCAGGAACAATTATGCTACGTCCTTCCTGAAACTCCTTCCATGGTGTTTATAAAACTGTGTGTGTGTGTGTGTGTGTGTGTATGATGTTTGATGTCTGATTCTCCTGATCATGAATATAGCTCTTGAACCCTGCACTGGAAAGGCTTACAACCTCTGGAAGGACAATAAGAAAGAACTGACACTGGAGACTCCTTCCATAAATGTTAAATATTCTACATAGTGTATTCTAACAGAAGACTTCAGTGTATAAACACGTCTACGCCTTTACATGTACACTAGAGATGGGGAAAAATTCATTCAGTTATTAATTGCTGTTCTTTCGTAGTTCTGATTCATGTATCGCCACACTGACTACAAAATCCATTTAAAATGTGTAATAAAGATGAACCGGTCAACCGGCCAGAGACCAAAATTGCTGGTTTTCAGTGTGATTGGCCACGAGCGGCCGAACAGCCTCACGTATAAACCATTCTGTACCGAGTGCAGAAGCTTCCTAGTGACACAACAGAAACACATTTTTATGATGTCAGCATCTGATCTGCCTTTTTCTCCAAACTCTGCAAGCGAATTTGTCTCAAACACACTCAATACACATGCATGCGCCAATCTCAAAACATCGCGAGCACACGAGTTCAAAATTGCCTGCGTTAGGATTAGAAGCTGCAGTCTCCCGTGCACTCTCCGTCAAGTGGAGTTTTGAGACGTTGGAGGCGTTTGATGCGGTAAAACGTTGCAGTTTCTTTATAATCCTATAGGTTGCGCAACCCGTGTTGCAGGAGTGAATTATTTTCTTTCTTTAAAAATTTGTTTATAGATAATAATTATGGCAGATGACGGAGACACGGGCTGCTCAGTAACAATGTAGCTTTTTGTTTAATTTAATTTGAAGTTAAAGTCTTGTACAGCGGAACCTCGGATTGCGAATAACTTGGTTTACGAGGTTTCCATAAACCGAGCAAAATTTTTAATCGGAAACCGAGCAAGTATTAGTTTACGAGCGCCGAGTATCATGTATCACACGTGCGACTCTTATTTTGACACCGAGCGTCACTCTCTCACCTTTTTGTTTGAAACTTAAAAAGTGATTCCGTTAATATGCGCTCATGCCAGTGTTAGAGAGATTTCTTTTTTTCCTGTAAAAATGGTGTTTCCGTTGTGTGTGTGTGTTAGTGTTTGTTGTGAAACTTAAAAAGCGAGGTGGGGAGAGCGGGGAGGAGTGTTACTGTGTAAAACGAGGCGAGGGAAGGGGCTAATTCCCCACACACACACACACACACACACACACACACACACACACACACACACACACGGTGCCCGTGCACCAACGGAAACACTTATCTGTCAGGATTTATTTGTACTTTTTTTAAAGGTAGAGTGCATATTAATTTGTTTTATTTCTATTAATTAGATTGCATTAATTATTTTTATGTATTTATTTTTTGGGGCTGTGGAACGAATAATTTGAGTTTTCATTATTTCTTATGGGAAATGATGTTTTGGTTTACGAGTGTTTTGGAACATGAGCCCACTTCCGGAATGAATTATGCTCGTAATCCAAGGTTCCACTGTATTTGAAGTCAATTTGTAGTGTTTAACGTCTGCACTTGGTTTTAAATGAGAAGATTAATATTATAAGAATGCACTACGTTTAATTAATCACTAAGCTTTTTAAAAAAGTTTAAAATTGTAATAAAATCAGGAAAACTGTAATGTTGAATTTTTTTAGAAAATCGTGATACTTATAGAATCGCATCAGCACATTTAATCGAATCAGCACCGAGGTATTGTTATGATATCGTTATGATAAACCACAGCTTTTATGGTTACTGAGAAACTGCAACATACCAACTCCTGTGTCCTGAAGAGAATTAAAGTTACAGCGTTTACCTCCACCCGTTCCAAAGTACTGACACTGGAGACTCCTTACTTAGAATAAGGAATTAAATAAACATCTTTTCATACATAACATCACATTTACGATTCCACAGTTGTCCATTTATTAATGATTAGCGTAACATCTGTTGTACACATCTTTATGAATGAGCTGTTACTACGGAAACGATAAGGTACAGTACAAGAAACGGCATGTTCATATAAACCGTTTTTAAGCCTAGACTGTGTTTAGAAGGAGCTCGGTTGTGTTGTGTGCAAGATTAGTTGTTATATTTACCTGTAACTGGATTGCAAGCACCTACTTTGTCGGCATCACATCCCATTTGTCTGTCTGTCTGTCTGCCTGTCTGTCTGTCTGACCCTTACTCTCTAGTCTTATGGGATGTTCTGCGTCTGAGTTACATCATTGCAATCTTTTAGGAGGATTTCAGTAAATTGGAGATTTTTTTTTTTTTTGCTCATGCATTCTTCAAACGCCGGGCTCGCTTTTCCAGACATGAGCTTTGTCGGCGCTTCAGAGCTTTGATGTCTTATCTGTGCTGCAGGAATGAAATGTCAGGCCTCAGCACCGATACGCTGGCTTTCAAAAGCAAAAGTAATTACATGTTAGACTTTGGCTCGGAACAAAAGAAGCCTGCGTGGTGTAAGATCGGTACACAGCGGCGCTTCATGTCGCCGGATCTGTCGCCTGGTCCCTGAAGAACCAATAAGGTGGCCCCTAGTTTCACTTTTGCTCGTTTTAATCTTTAGGCTGACTACAGGATATCTCTCTTTCTCATACTGCTCTCATACGCTGTCTCTCTCTCTCTCTCTCTCTCTCTCCGCGCTTTATCGGGCTCTTCACAGAGCTGGGTATTAGGCTCGGTTCTCCCGCGTCAGCTGCCCTTGTTCAGCTTGGCTTGGTTTGCTTATTTATGCCGGCATTGTTGTGAGCCGGCGCCCGGCTGGCTCCCTGCCGCATTAACTCAGGGGTGGGACTGACATTCGGCGTGGGATGGAGAGCGGTGCTCGCCAGACCTCCTTCTCCAATTCGCTGCTCAGACATGTGCAATCTGTGGGGAAATCACTCCGTCCGGTTCTTTTCTTCTATTCTGCTTAGCCGGCTCTTTCGGGGTTTCCCGTGGCAAAGACATCAAGGCTAAGGCTGCGTCGGACCAAGACGCGGGATCTCCTCGGCGCACGAGGAACGGTAGACACAAACACGGTAAACTAGACGATGTTGCACAGCTTAAGTCTCGTTAAATTTCTGCTCTGATGTGGCGTCGCCACGGTGAAACTCCCCGAAGCCCCGCTTGCCAATAAAACCTGTTGTGCTTCAGTGCTTTAGGATTTTTCATTCTGACGTTACTGTAGCCGTCTTGCTGCGCTTCTAAGGTTATAACAAGTCCTCGGAGGAGCGTAGACCATAAAGACTGATCATTGCTTCTTTCATATACACCCATGTTACAACATGTTTCTAATTCTGTCTTGTCATATATAAATAAATTATACACACACAGCTCATTCACCGTGCTCTGCCTCAGACGAAGGCTGTGTAGTGAACACACGGTTTTGTAAGAAGTGTAAAACCCTGGAGAGCTCCAGAAATAAGACTCTCTACCTGGTCCTTTTGAAAACACTGACCCGAGCTGCACTGCAGCCAAACCGTGTCTCGCTCAGCATCAAAATTCAGGCGTGACGCTGTTCTCGCTCAGGTCCTCGTGCTGAGTAACATGATTAGATGACATGATTTCCCGGCTTTAAGGAAGACGAGTTTCATAGCATTGTAGCGCTGTGATGAGTTTACCGCTGTGGTGTGAGTGTTTGCAGTGAAATGTGCACATACGGTATGATGTACAAGAGCGGCTCCTTATGTGCAGAGACTCATAAGCATGGACGTGAGCCACGTGAGATTGGAAGGAATTCTTCAATTTAATGGGGGTACATTATGCAAAATGAACTATTTTGTCATTGTTAAACGTTCCGATGTGTCTACAGTGTGTGTGTGTGTGTGTGTGTGTGTGTGTGTGTGTGTGTGAACAAAATACGTAAGGAAAAAATACTTTTTTTTAAAACATTTTTGGAGCCGGAGTTTAAACATGCTAATTTTTTTTTAGTTTTAAAATTGATGTTTCCCCTATCGTGACCTCATAGGTGGTGTAGTGGTTGACACTGTCGCCTTGCACCTCCTGGAACAGTTTCGATTCCTGTTTCTGTGTGCATGGAGTTTGCATGTTCTCCCCATGCATGGTGGGTTTCCTCCGAGTACTCCGGTTTCCTCCAACAGTCCAAAGACTTGCAGATTAGGCTAATTGGCGTTCCCAAATTGGCCGTAGTGTGTAAATGAGTAAGTGTGTGTGTGTGTGTGTGTGTGTGTGTGTGTGTGTGTGCCCTGCGATGGATTGGCACCCTGTCCAGGGTGTACCCTGTCTCATGCCCTAAGCCTCCTAGGATAGGCTCCAGGCTTCCTGTGACCTTGAGTACAGGATAAAGCGGTATAGACCATGAGTGAGAGTGAGTGCCAACAAGTTCTCTTATATAAGAAAAGCTCCTCCCCCAGTTTGTTGTTGTTCAGCTCTGCTGTTTTCTGGATCGGGCGTGGCTCAGCAGTAGCTCATTTTCATAGACACTGAAGGACGAGGGTAATAAACTTCTTCTGGAGCATTAACTTTGTCAAAGCTCTGAGACCTGTGGTACCTTGTTAAGGAAATACTTAAATATGGGACCTTTAAATTTAAACTCGTGATTATGAGCCCAGAACTGAGTCTGAGTTTTACCCTGAATATTCGTTCTGGATGTAACGCATCTGACTTCTGGTTTGCATTTCTAACATGCCTGTTTAAGCAGATATATGATATATTGATATATTGGCTATACTGTACAGTGGAACCTTGGATTACGAGCATAATTCATTCTAGAAGTGGGCTCCTATTCCAATACACTCGTAAACCAAATCAAATTTTCCCATAAGAAATAATGAAAACTCTAATTATTTGTTCCACAGAAAAATTAATAAAAAAATTAATAAAAATAATTAACACATTAAAAAAAGTAAAAATAAATTGCGACAGATAAGTATTTTTGTTTGTGCACACAGGGACCGTGTATTTGTGTGTGTGTATGTTTGTGTGTGTGTATGTTTGTGTGTGTGTGTGTGTGTGAGTGTGTGTGGAATTAGCCCCTTCCCTCGCCTCGTCGTACACAGTAAAACTCCTCCTCCCTCCCCCCACCTCGCCTTTTAAGTTTCACAACAAACACACACACAACGGAAACACTGTTTTAACGGGAAAAAATTTAATCTGTCTAATGACACTCGCATGAGCGCAGACTAATGGAATCACTGCTGTAAAGTAAAAAAACAAACAAACAAACGAACCAGCACTTTACCTTTGAAAAGAATCGCAACAGAGCAGAGTTTTCTGTGTAAAGCAGAGAGTGTGTGTGTGTGTGTGTGTGTCTGTGTCAAATTACGTACACACACACACACACGCACACACACACACACACACACACAGGAGACACGCTGAAACAAAGAGGGAGATGTTGATTATACCAGTAAGAGATGAGCACTAAGACTCAGCAAGGGAGACGATTACCCACAATTCCACAGCGCAAGAGAGAGAAAAATCATTGGCTCAATTGTGATCACGTGACGCTCGGGGTGTCAAAACAATAGCGCATGAGTGATACATGATCCTCATGATTTTCCATGATTTTCAAGCCAAAATTTATTAAAAATCTTTGCTCGTCTTGCGGAACACTCGCAAACCGCGTTACTCGCAATCCGAGGTTCCACTGTATATTGCCTGATATATTCTGTATGTTGTAATACGTGTGGTGTATGATGGAAACGCCTTTAAGAAAACACAACACAGTGTCTCTGCCATATCGCCCTGCCCATGCCATAAAGCACGCTCGGTCCATGGAGAAAATATGAACAATATATTTTGAGCGGCGAGTTTAAAATGAAACGACACTGAGACACTAATGATCCGTAGCAGTTCACACTTTCGGGGTTCCCGACTCCACTTTGCAGCCCTGACCCCTTCACGGGCCGGTCCTCAAACGACAAACAAGTCACTTGTTGACTCGAGGTTTGTGTTTATTTCTGCATCCTGGAGTGTGAAGTGCAGGCGTGGTGTCTGGCTTGTCAGATAATAAGTTAGTGTGATAAACAGTGCATTACATTTTAATGAGGCTACAGGGGGAGCTCTGCTTTGCATACTGACATGGTGACGAATTGAACTCTGCACTTTCGCAATAACAAGTTTTTCTTCGGGAGGGTTTTTTTTTTTTTCTGTCTCTGCCTGCTAATGTGCAAACTTGATGACACTCACAAATAATAAATAAATAAAAATGCTGATTATAATTCATTATGTCAAATGTTTTTATTATAAGTGTCCTTTTACATTATTATTATTATTATTATGCATATATATA
>QMIH01000013.1:121206-139380 GCA_003987875.1 Clarias batrachus | reverse complement strand
TTATATATATATTTATATATATACACAAACACACACACACACACACACACACATAAATAACTCCATGGATCAGAATCCAGAGTTTAAGAGTGCTAATGGAATCACATGTTAACGAGATAATAATTTTTGCAAAAAGCCATTCTTTTTTATGATCCTGTGGTTTTTCTTGACCTTAATTTCAGAGGTATCTTTTTACAAACATCAACTGTTTTTTTTTCTTTCCTCATCTTGTTAAAAAGTCATGGTTAGAGGAGGGAAAGAAAATCTGTAGCGCGCCGTGTGTTTACTCACTGAAGGCCAACACGGTGTGTTCCAGACACAACAATCACTGAGAAAATCTTAGTCCATTTAAGAGCAGCGTTGGCCTTCGTCTTGGAAAGAAAAAAGAAAACAAATCCTACCTGTGCTTTTAGTCTAGTGTTACAAAACTCACCTGATCCAGTATTTACTCCAGCTTATTCGCTCATGTAGACTGAATTTATTTGGTTGGGAAGATAACAAACACGCGCCCTTCAGGACTTCTTGTTGCCCCTCGGTCCTCGGACCTCTCGGATAAATCACGCGTCCGAGCGGACAGCGTCCTCCTGATTGATTCCCAGGCCTGGGGTTTAAACAGATGAATGTGCTTGATAAAGGCCTGCGAGACGTGAACGCTCCATTTCACTGCTGTGTGCGTTTACACGACACTGATAGCCACTTTACCTTTACAAGCACACACGTCCCTGAGGGAGGAATGAGCTGTGTGTTAAAGCCGCTTTCGCGGAAAAGGTCACGGGAGAAAGAAATGAGATGATGTATGGCACGGCGAGCGTATTTAAAGCAGTGAACGTGTGAATGTGTTTGTATGGCGGAGATGGACGGATCACGCAGATGACCTTCGGGGTCTCTGACACGCGGAGGTTAGTGTAAAGAAAATAATTAGAGACGACGCGGTGACGCGCTTTCTTTGTCCGATGCTGATACCGGAATCCTGAGCATCAGCCGATATACCGATGCGCATCCGTAATGATTGTGTTTAAAAATGCAGAGGTTTATTAAATGAAGCATTTCACATAAAATAAAATAAAATAAATTAAATTAGAGATAATAGAGATAAACTCAATTATCAAAGACAATTAGGTGCAATTTGGTAATCATTTACACAACTTAGTCTTAATAAACTCTAGATACTTTAGTGCTAGAAGAACCTCAAGTGATCGGCTTTAAATGGTGTAAATCTGACAGATTTAGCGCACGCCGCACCCTGACACTATTTACCTTCCTTTTTGTCGTTTCCAGCTCTCTTTAACACTTTAGCTTTATCCAGTTCATGCGTGAATTGATCGCGTCATGCGCTTCCCTTCTCACCCTGACACGCCCGTCTCTCTGGAATACACTCAGTCTGGACTCATCAGGTCACATGACCTTTTTCTACTGTATCACTCCAAAATCCAGTCTTTATCCTCCCTAGAAAATTTAACAGTTTTTTTTTCTTTTTCTGGTGAGTCTCACTAAACATCAGTGTTGGGGGGACGTGACTTTTCAAAGTAACTAATTACATTACAAAATTACAGTCTTCAAAAAGTAATCCGTTACATTACTGCGTTAGTTTCTGATAAAGTAACTAGTTCGAGTACTTTTCCAGTGCAGAAAATGAAAACTCCTTTGTGCTTCCTCATGCATGTTGGTTTAGTCGAGACCTTTATAATTATTCTCCCATCATCACTCAGTGAAGTTTGGCCCAAATTCTGTTCACTACTAATACGCCTATCTCAGCTACGCGGTTTCGCACGGTGGCCGTAAGTACGGTTCATCATGACTCACCGCGAGTTTTGGTGCTGTGATCAGGTTTCCATCTTTCCGCGCGTCGGTCCTCACATAGTCAAACCGCATAGGTGAGATAGGGGTATAACAGCAGGAATAACAGAGGGGGCGGGGCTTGTAGGACGACTTTCACACACACACACACACACACTAATGGATTGGGAATGACTGCTGTCTGGCTCACGGGTTACATAAATTGTCTGAATAACGGATTACATTTTTGAAAAAGTAACAAAGTAACTGAGTACGTGAATGGCGAAGCGAACGCGTTACATTACTTGTTACATCAAAAAGGTAATCCGACACTGCTAACGAGTGGTTTGCTTATGGTCACACAGCTGTTTAGTCCCAATCTTGTGAGTTCTCATCACACTGTGTGTGTGTGTGTGTGTGTGTGTGTGTGTGTGTGTGTGTGTGTGTGTGTGTATGGAAATGCTCTTACTTTCACTATTAAACACAGCTCTGGTTTCTGCTGCCCGTTTGTTTTTTCCTTGGAACGTCACCAAGTGTTTAAGTGATTGTTTTTCTGATCATGTTTCTTTAGTGAAGTTGACGTTCAGCGCTATGCAGCACTTCCCGGTTGGAATAACGTGTTGGACGGTTCTTAACCCAATTCCAGTCATTTTTAAATCTCCTTAGTTGTTTTCTTTGCTTGATGCTTTGACTCCTCCTGATTCTTTTGGGCTAGGCAGTGGACTATCTGTTCGTTCTTGGTTATTTACTGCGGTTTGGCGTTTACCGGCATGTTTTATATATCGGTTATGACCTCTACACCAGGCACTCACCACTTTACTAACAGATCCATCCTCTCATAAGCTTCTCGAGTTCAATAAATCCCTGACTGTGCTTTCATCAATTACTCTACTTAGAGACTTATTGTTTATTAAAATCTCAATCTATATTCCTGCTCTCACGCCTTCCCGTCTAACGCCTTTCCCATCACCGGCTTCTAGCCATCATGACCTAATCAGCGACGGTTCTGCCGCAGGCTGACGCCCTCTCAGAGATCTATCTACTGTATCTATCTGTCCCGGGGAAGGAAGAAATATTCTGTATTGTAAAACAAAACCGTTCCCAAGATATCTAATCTGAAGTGCACATGATTTCTAGCTGCAGCCCCTAAAAAACAATACTGTGTTCATGACCTGTGGTGGAGTGCGGGTCTATAATCTGAGCACACGGACCGTATTTCAGGCTGACGTCTTACATTTTTCATGCGATTTCTTTTTCCAGTTGGTTGAAAAGCTTTTTTTTTATCTTCGGATTTATTGATATGAAGCTTTAATCAGGATCCTGCACACCACTTCATGAAACTCACTGGAAATGATGATGAGCTTGGCTTAATTAAATTTTCTATTATATTTATTTTTACTACGTTTATATATTGTGCATTACACGAAGGTCTGCTGGCAGAGATCCGGGTCATGTGGAGAGATCTTCATGCTTGAACATCCTGATGTTTTTAAATTCCATGAAAGATTTTACAACTCAAAGGGAAACTTCCTTTTTTTCTCTTGATTCCAGAGATATATCTTGTGTCATTAGTGAGCTGAGAATAAGAAATAAAAGCTAGAATAAAGATAATAAAGAGACGATTCCCTGCGAGTGCACACCAGGCTCAAATGAGTTCCTGGACCGTGTGTAACCCGTGGAAACAATGACTGAATCCAGAGCTGTTGGATTAGCGCTGAGGATTCTGCTCTGTGTGGAAAAGGCTGCAGGGGGAGTTATATCATGAGGAGAAGATGGAGCTGGATAAACACCTTGGAAATTGCACTGTAAGTAGGTATAATTAGATTTTTCTGAAAGCTCGGTGGAGGCCCACCATCCTGCGAGATGAGGTAAGTCATCTTTATTAAGGGAGGCACTAAGTTGGCAGGCTGGGCCGCTTCAGCCGACGAGCGTGATAGAAAGCGGTGCGAAAAACGTCCTGCATGACCATTTGTCATGGTCTGTGTGTTTACGTCGAGGGAGCGCCGCTAATGCCTTCGTTATTATGTGGAGTTTGCGTCTAATCGATACAGATGCTCTGCTGCTTTTATCAATCATCATTTTCCAAAGCCTGACACTTGCTCATCTACTTTCGGGTGTAATAAACACGGTGTTATGAGGGGGATGGAAGGAAGGAAAAAAACAAAACAGAAAGACAAGAAAGGAGATGGACGGAGTCTCGGGAGGCTTTTAAAAGATGGTCAGCGAAGCATTATTGCAGCACCTTTATGAGCTTATTGCCCATAATAACGGTTTATTCATACACTCTAATTTAGCTGTAGTTATCCTCATAAAGATATAGAGGATGTGTGAAGTGAGGCGTGTTAATGTTGGAGAATTATGCGTTTCGTAGGAAAAAAGTCAGAAATTAAGCTCGTGGAATAACTCACCTGCAGTGTGCTAATAATGCAGAAGGCTGTGGAGAGAAACTTATTTTTAAATCTTTGCGTAGTGCAAAGAATCGACGATGAGATCCGCAGACGATGCAGTGTGGTGTGTAACAAACGTCAGTAGAATTTACGAAGTCCTCACAAAAACAAGAAACTCTGTCCGACTCCACCGTTCTATCGGCGCTTAACTGTGTGCGGCTGCGACGCGAGGAGCAGAAGAGAAGAACGCAGAGAGAGAGAGAGAGAGAGAGAGAGAGAGCGATGAAGATCCGCCTCAGAGACAGGATCCGAAATGAATACATTCCAAAACAAACCAAGTTCAAGGACTCTGGATGCCAGAGAGAGGGAAACTCAGAAGGGCCGGACACGTGGCGCGGCAAGACGACAACCGCTGGACGACTCGGAGAACCTTCTGGTGGACCTACAAGTTCAAACGGCCATGAGGACGCCACCCTGACCGCTGGCGGGAAGAAAGCGGAAAGAAATGGAAAAGTCGTCAGAAGGCCGCTGAAGGACCACTGAAGGACCTGCTCCACCATAATGGCGGCTGAATCATAGTGCTGTTGAATTCTGGATTCTGATTGGTTAACATGCTCAGTCCAATATGTTTTAGCTACTATATATTGGAATGGGAATCAACAGGGACAATCCGGTACTACAATATATTATCAAAAATAATTTGCTCCTACCGCACAGGATGCAGTGCTGCCTGTTAATGTGTGAATACTTTAGAGCACCACCTGCAGGATTATAGAGTTATTGCAACATTTTGCCACAGCAAAGGCAAACACACAGTGCAGTGGAACCTTGGATTGCGAGTAACTGTGAGTGGACATTTTTGTGTTGTGGAACAAATCATTATTTCTTATGAGGAAATTCGCTTTGATATACGAGTGCTTTTGTATACAAGCACGATTCCGGAACGAATTATGCTCGCAAACCAAGGTTTGAGGGTGTATAAATAAATAAAAAATATTTTTAAAATGTATCATGGCGATATGTGAAAGAATCATAACATGTATCAGAATTTTTTTTTTCCCATCTCTAATGGCCTTGGGCTCTTTGTGTGCTGCGGTGCGCAGTGGTGCAGCGGGTGCCCTGGTGCCTTTCTGTCATGACCAGCATTCGTCAATTTGTGCTGCATTGGCTTTTCTGTGTGATCAGGCTGGACGTCCTAGCCTTTGATCCCCATGGGGGATCCCGCCACCAGTTTATTGGGGTATAATTGATGATCAATGTTGTTCAGTTCAGCTGTCACCGGTTATAATGTTATGGCTGATCGGTGTATACTTTTAGATGATTTATTATTAAATTTGTAATTCTCTGCTTGGCTCCTTGGAGAAATAAACCAAGGAACTTATTTTTTTCAGCATCTATGATGATGTTCAGGATCACTCTAATCCACCAATTTCAACCAAAGAAAGCAAGGATGTAGCAATCAAAAATTCAGTCCTGGACTCCCAACGCAGCGCTGCAGTGATTTATAATCTCACATCCCCCCCCCCACAACCTCCCCGCCCCCCCCTCTCTCAGAAGAGGACGAGTTTCTTAATATGTCCAGGTCCTTTGGTGTTTTTCCCTCACTGCTGTCTGTAGTTTTGTTCATTAGAGATATAAATACTATATATTTACAGTATATTTCTGTAAGGATTCTTTGTTTCTTGTTAGGAGTGTTACGAACTGAAACGTAATTAAAGTTTCTCATTACAGGGTGAGACATGCCAGTTCCAGATCATCCTTCTGAATCCGAGAACGCCTCCACTGGGAACAGAACCGAATCCGAGGCCGCTTCAGCCATCCTGGCGTCAGTGAAAGAGCAGGTAGGAAGCGAGCGTTCTCGTCGACGGCTTCCTGCGCCGCGTGTCAAATCCCGAGCTCTGCGAGTCTGCCGTGGCCTCGCAAGCGTTCTGAGCACGTCTGTCATTTTGATATTAATGTCAGGGTTAAGCTGAGAGAAATTAAAAGGGTAATGACGGAGTGGTGTGTAACACACTAGTTTTGATGCATACTGTATTTGTGCTTTGATGATAATATTAATATACTGGATGTATTTATATGAAGATAAACTAAATTAAAATAAGAAACAAGGATTGATGGAAATATGTGATTATACAGTATTTAGTAATTAACGAGGTTATAATGATGGAAGAAACGGTAAGAGAGATGAAGAAAAAAAAAAAACGACTTATTTGTCTGACCTGAAGTATAGCGTTAGCCTGCTTAGCATTCTAAAATCATTTTCTCGCTGATACGATCTGATGGTCTGAGTTGCTGTAGGTCTGTAGCTTGATGACTTTTTGCCCATTGTTACAGTCAAGGCTGCTGTTGTCATAGCTAGTAGTAATGAGTCAGCAACTTAACGTGTGTTAGCGTAAGTTTTTATTCTAAATGTTAGGTAGCTTAGGCATGGTTGGCTCAGCTGGAGCTTTCTCACTTGCCACGTGGAAAGATTGGGTTTGTGTCCGAGCCAAAGAACCCAAAGAACATCTTACACACAATTCTTTAATTTTGTTCTCATAATTAATCTTTAAGTGTTGGTCTTGGTCATAGTGTAGCATATTCAGGCACGGATCAAATCAGATATGGAAACCAATTGTACCTGAACATGGACATACTGTATTGCTGTTTAGAGGTGATGTCATCAGTGCTGTCCTTCTATCTATTTGTGTTTTAGCATTTCCGATCGCATCCTCTGACCTACTCGGCCATAACTGATAAAGTATGAAGGCACACGATGGAGTTGCTTTTGACATTGTTTTCAGAAATATCGATAATATCAGGCAGAAGGTGCGAAGGTTGACTTCCTTGTGCTCTTCTTCTCTTCTGTATAATGGCAGCTCACAAACCAACCTGACGCATATGGCCACCTGCTGTATCGGAGCGTTTAAATACACAACTGTACCCGAGTACTGAGAAAAAAAATATTGTGATGGAGTAAGGAGGGAGGAGCATTCGTTCCTGGCCACGGTCCAAATCAAAGTTGCCTAATTTGAAAAATTAAAAAAATTGGATGATCTGCTGTTTTGACCCCTAACAGGACCAGAACAAAGAAGAACACCAACATACTAGCCAGTTAGCTAGCTAATAGCCTAATTTGATATTTTAATTACTTTAATAAGCAGGAGCAAGAAAAAGAAAAAAAACTATGTTAACTAAAGCTAGTTAAACAGTAATTATTTCCAAGCAGTGTTTTGGGTTCTGTTTGTTTGTTTGTTTGTTTGTTTGTTTGTTTGTTTGCTTTCCACGTTTCCACTTCATATATTTATACATAATATAAACCATTCTTTGTGCACCACAAGTCGGTGACACATACAGTACAAAACGTCTTCAAAAAGTGTGCTTATTTTATCATAGCTGTTTTTTTTCCCCAATGTCGTTGCCCCCTGGTGGTCTGGAGGTTCTTATACAGCGGTCCTTAAAGCAAGGTCACAGGCCATCAGGGTAATCCAGGGTGTTTCTGTATGCTACTGCGTTCACGTTTATTTTTATGGCATTGTGGCAGACACCCTCACATTTATCTACCCACATGAGAGGTTGAAGGTTAGGGGCCTTGCTCAAGGGCCCATCAGTGAAAGCTTGGTGCTGCTGGGATTTGAACCTGGGTCCTTTCGATCAGTATTTCTGATAAGTAAATACAGATTTATTATTTCACAATTTATGGTAGCAAAAATGCTATTTTGTAGACTGACTGTGAACCAAAGTGCAGTTTGTTTGCGGTTCCTCACGATTTATCTGCATTTAATAGCAATATAATAAGTGCGTTTGCTTCATCTATGGAACTTTTTATTTGGTAATGTAGTAAAATGACTATTTATGCATCCTCTAAAGTAAGAGTTACAGCGCCTACTACAATCTCATTTTAATCCCTGCCAACCTGTTTTTATTGAATAACGACACCCAGTCATTAAATATCACACTGACGCATCATCGCTTCGATCACAACACCAGATGCTCGTCTTACTTAACAGAAAATAAGCCTCTCTGCACCAGGTACGACTTTCCCAGCGATATATATTCAGACGCTTGTTTAGCTGAGTCCGCAGCCAGCGTTAAAAATAGACATCTTCTTACGAGTGCCATGAGTTTACCGGGATTTGATTAATGCATCTGTGCGTGTTAAATTCAATAACTCTTTTTGAGTTTTTAATAAAAGCCTCGATGATTATTAACCGATACGTGCAAAGGTTAATAACGCATCGCTGGTGTAATTTCTGAGTTTTCTTCACGACCCGAAGGAAACATAAATTACAGAAGCATGACAGGATGATGACGGTTCTGCGCGGTTAAACAGAATATTTAATATTTAACATTTCACATTCATTAATGCAGATGGATGTCTCTTGTCTCGTCCTCTCGATTCAGACTGGCATTTAGGCTTGCCTGCACATACATTAACAGTACAGAAGTATTAAAAACTTCATTATTTAAGTAATAAAGTTCAGCTGCCGAACAGAACGGAATATAATAGGTTAAGTTTAAAGTAATGCGATGTACAGTTTTATTTAAGGTATTGTATATTGTATTTCAGGACGAGGAGCAGTGGTGGAAGTGGAAGTCGAATAATACTTTGTTTTTCAGCTCTTGGACTACAATAACATTTTTACAGTTTAAGTGGCTGTAACTTAATCTGCATTTAAATAAGAACAGGAAGCAGAATGTTAATGAATTAATTATGCTCATGATTAAACAGCCGTTTCAATGTGGCGATGTTCATGTCATGTCTTATACAAGACAAATAATGGGACAACTGAATCTTTTTGTAAAGTGTTTGTATAGTTCTTGAATTAAAACTTCTCTCAAGGTTTCCATTTTTAACAATTTACTTTGAATTTCCTTTTTTTAACTGTATTTTTGATAAATTTCCATAAATTATTTAAGTTTCATATACCATACTGTACAGTGAAATTCCTTATTCTATTTCAATTATCAATTGTGTTCACAGATTTAGGATTTAATCACATCTGAAAAAACAAAACAAAAAACATAATAGAGCTTCAAATAACAAATGTCAAATTTTTGCCTGTAAAAGAGCTATTCCTAAGCACGGCGTGCCATGAATCATGTTGTGCTAGCTACTATACACTACACACCTTCTCTTATAGGGTGCCATTACTTTCATTCTAATCAAACAAGTAGCTTCGTCTTAATTTATAGCCTCGGATTGTTAATATAGAATATAAATACTGTATGTTCATGAATTTGACAGCTGAAACTACACAGCAGCGCTCTCGGCACGTGGGGAGGCAAACAGTTGCACGAATTCCAATCTACCCGTTTTTGTCCAAGTCACATGACAAATCACCAGTGCTGGGGCACAGTACCTTTTAAAGTAACTAATTACATTACAAAATTACTGTATTCAAAAAGTAATCCGTTACATTATAGCGTTACTTTCTGATAAAGTAACTAGTTCAAGTATTTTTCCATTGCAGAAAATGAAAACTCCTTTGTGCTTCCTCATGCATGTTGTTTTAGTCRAGACCTTTATAATTATTCTMYCATCATCACTCAGTGAAGTTTGGCCCATAATCTGTTCACTACTAATACCCCTATCTCACCTACGCGGTTTCGCGCGGTGGCCGTAAGTACGGTTCATCATGATTCACCGCGAGTTTTGGTGCTGTGATCAGGTTTCCATCTTTCCGCGCGTTGGTCCTCGTATAGTGAAACTACATAGGTGAGACAGGGGTATAGCAGCAGGAGTAACATAGTGGGGCGGGGCTTGTAGGACGACTTTCACACACACACACACACACACACACACACACACACACACACACACACACACACACACACACACACACACACACACACACACACACACACACACTAATGGATTGGGAATGACTGCTGTCTGGCTCACGGATTACATAAATTGTCTGAATAACGGATTACAGTTTTGAAAAAGCAACTAACTAACTGGTTACCAAACGTGTTACATTAAAAAAGTAATCCAAGTTACTTTGTAACGTGTTAAACCCAACACTGCAAATAAGATAATGTATGTATAGCTGATATTGGACAAGATAAGAAAGTGGCTCAGATCTGTTCTGGAAAACATCAGAGTTTTTCGGCGAATTTTCACTTATAGAGCAGAATTTTAACAGAACCGTAGTTGATCCAAAGTGCGTTACTATAAAAACAAGTATCAAAAACAATTAAAATGTAAATACATAAAACACCGATTCAACTATTCAAAGTACCGACACAGCATCAGTCAAATGCTAGAGAGTTAAAATAAGTCTTTAAACTAGACTTAGAAGCATCCGATGATGGAGAGGAGAAGTTCTGATGTTCAAAGGTAGACGGTTCCACAGCTTTGGGGCGTCTAAACTCCATCACCTTTTGTTTTACATCGTGGATGTGGGACAGATAAAAGTAACTGACCACCTGATCATGTGTATCTCCTAATGAGATCACAAATATACTCTGCGGCAGAATTACAGAATGCAAAGCCTTGAATACAAAAAGAAGCATCTTAAACATCACTCTAAAGTGTACAGGGAGCTTTCAGACAGCCCTGAAAAAATAATAAAGTTGTTCGGACCTTACGACTAATTATGAGTAAAAATAATTATTATTGGTTAATGTAAACTTACGGCGGCCGTCTACATTTCAGCCAGGTTACAACTGGTCTGACTGGTCTGACTGGTCTCCACTGGTCTGAGCAGCTCGGCTTCGCGCGGAGAACGTCCTTGATTTAGACTTGAGTCTAAATTTTGTTTCATCCGAGCATTCAGTCGGAATAATTTCAAATATTTTTATCACTCACTTGTTAAAACCGCAATAGCAAACATTTTTCTCTCCCAACGTCCGCGGAAAATTAAATCAGTGGAGCGCGACTGAGTACTGAGTTGAAAATAAAAGGTTCCGTCCTTGATATCAGCAGCAGTCACTTTTCATTTTAAATGTTTCATCAAAAACACTTCACCTCTTTTTTTCTTTTTCTTTTTTCAGATCACGTGAAATGACTCATTATGATTTCGTAAGCCTGTTTTTATTACTGGGATAAAAGCGTGTTTTTGACTCCCAGGTCTCTTTAAACACAGTGTGTGAGCTTCGTTAAAAAAAAAAGAAAAAAAAAAAGCACTTTTATAATTGAGGCATGTGTTTGGCCTTCACAGAATCAATCAATAGGACTGTAGTGGGTTTTTCGGAAAGCCTTTTATTGTGTGCACTACAATCAGAATAGAGTCTCGCTCGCTCTCTTATCCGGCCTGCAAACAAAGAGCCAGGTCGGTCACGAGCAATTCTCATCTTTACACACCTAAATAAATAAATAAATATCTAAATCCAACATCAAAATGCATTTAGATATAAAGATGTGAAATTCAACATGCTGCGGCGTTCTTAGAGCACTGCAGAAGGAGTTCTTTCAGTAAAGAGGATTTTCTTGACCAAGCAATAAGTTCAATCATTACGCACAAGAGGATTTATGCGATAATCGCCGAATCACCAAATTTCACCAATTCCAAGGTGATAAAAGAGTTTCATTTGATCTTTTGCCTGGAGCGTCCCGATCGTTCAGCTGTAGAGTCGATTGAAATGTGGACCATGTGACCATGTCTCCGTAACACATACATGACAGTCAGCAGTGTGTGATGTTTTTGTCCACAATACAGTAGTGGCTTCCTCCCCAAACTGTTACCACAAAGCACACAATTCCTGTATGGTGTCTCTGTGCACTGTAGCGTTGCAGTTCCCCTTAACTGGAACTAAGAAACCCAAACCCTCATCCAGCGTGACCATGCTCCTGCGAGATCCACAAAAACCAGCAAAATGAAGACATGGTGTGTTAAGAGCGTGCTGGAGTGGAACTGGAGCCTCCTCGACATCTCAGCATCAGCACCTGAGCTCATTGATGCTCTTGTAGCTGAACTGAATGGACACAATTTCCCACAGCCACACTAGAACATGTAGTGTTGAAGGAAAGCCTTCAATCAAGAGAAGAGAAGAGAAAAATGGGGCACGTTATTTCTTATTTCATTTCTATCATGTTCAACAAGGTGATATGGGTGTGATGGTGGAAAATTTTTTTTCCAAAGAGTGTTCTTTGTTTTGTTTTTTTTTAGGACTGCTAAAGCAAAGTAATTACAGTGGAACCTTGGATTGTGAGTAAGACGAGCAAAGATTTGTAATAAATTTTGACTTGGAAAACGAACAAGTCTTGTATCAAGAACCGAGTGTCATGTAGCACGCATGCATGTTTACTGTGTGAGACTAGAAGATGGAGGGGGGGCTAATTCCACACAAACACACATACACAGCGCCTGCGCACACAAACGGAAATAAATACGCAAATCCTGACAGGATTTATTTGTACTTTTTTGAAAAGGTAAAGTGCAGGTCAATCTGTTTTATTGTTACTTTAGATTTTATATGAATGATTTTCATGTATTTATTTTTTGGGCTGTGGAACGAATAACTTGAGTTTACATTATTTCTTATGGAGAAATACGATTTGGTTTACGAGTGTTTTGATATACAACCTCGCTTCCGGAACGAATTAAGTTCGTAATCGTAATGTATATATTTTTATATTAAGTCACAATTAATTTATCCTGAGCAGATTCGGTTAATATTTAGATTCTTTAAGTTTCATGATTTCTTAAATATTTTATATTATGGCGCGCACTTTCTAGAGGGTTTGAGTTTCGAGACTAATTAGCACTCTAGGTGTTTTGAGACTTGTGTAAGTGTGTGTAATGAGTGTGTTTGAGACTAATTTGCTTGCAGAGGTCAGGAGAAAAAGACAGATCAGCCTGACTTTTAATAATCAGCAAAAACACAGTATTGGTGCTGAGTTATTATTTTATATTATACATATCATACATAAAATGTTTGTGCCAAAGAAGCTCCTTCTGAAGTTTACGCAATATGGAAGTGACCGATCTCGCTTCCCTAAAAATTTCAAGTTACTAACTTCAGCCATTTTGGAAAGATAATTTTATATGTGCACCAAAAATTTACAATTTTTCAGCATTATACTGTCACTTAAAATGAAAATATTGAATATTTCTTTATGAGTATTGATACTAAAATTGGTGTAAGCTTCTAGAAGCACATGACTTGTAAAAATTATAACTTAAATTAAAGCATTCCATGCAAAATGAGGGGTTTTAATTTTCAGGATTTTTCAGGATTTTCTCTTCTTTTTCTTTTTTTCTTTTTTTTTTCTTTTTTTTTTACAAAAAAATCTGTAGTGTCCATAATCATGTCAAATTCATTTTGCGATATCTTAACAGTTTTGCATTTTAAAATAATACACTTAATAATTATATACTTTTTCAGGTTTCAGGTTTATGTCTTTTCCTGTGAAATCTAAATTGGCCAAATTTCATTTGAATGACAGTTTAGATCATTTATAAATTAAAATTCAAAGAAGTTACAGACACTAAAACATAAAAGGGCGTGAAATCATATTTAGCAAGTGTGTTTCTTTTTATCTGATAAAGATGTAAATGTGTTTTCATATTTACAAAGTACGAAGCACGGATCGGGAGATAAGAAGCATTAAGTATAATGAAAAATGGTTTTATATGGTCATATTTATATTATACAATTGTACCCCCCCCCCTTTTCTAATATTACGTCATTCATATATAGTCACAAATTAAAGCAGTGTTTAATGTTCTAAATGTTTTAAATCTAAAAATAATTAAAAACGTTTCAGAGAATTTACTCAACATTTAAATAAGCTTAAAGAGCCATTAAAAGTCTGAGTATTGGTATTTAAAATAATTAAAATTAAAATAATTCACAGATGATAAGGAAACTCCCAACTGTCAAGACTCACATTTTTAACACATCTAGCGAAACAGTTTAAATTTAAATCTGATCTAAAGCTATTGAAAATGTTTAGGTTTGGTATCTGACTTTCTAAAGATGTCTATGTTTCATTAGATTAATAACAATAATAATACGAAGAAGATGCCTTTATTTATGATCATGTCCATTACATTACAGTAAAATTCCTTCTTCTCATATCCCAGCTTGTTATGAAGCAGAGGTACAGTATGATGGCAGGGTTAGTCATGATACAGCGCCCCTTGGCACCGAGAGGGTTAAGTGCCTTGTTCAAGAGCCTGTCAGTGGCGGATTAGCAGCGCCAGGACCTGAACCCCAGACTTTCTGATGAGAAAATCCACAGCCTTAACTGCTGAGCCAAGATTTTTGGCTGCACATGGTTTATTGCACAATTTATTTTTTATGGCTTTATTACAGCTGGGATGTGATGTATTTGGGACAAACTGCTGATGTGACCTCTGTCTGACCTTCGTGTATGCCTGCAGTGTGCCAGGTCATCATTGTCGAGAATGACAGGAATGGAATCAACGTCGGGAATGACGTGTGCATGAGAACACATCAGAGCATCATCATCACCATCATCATCATCATCATGTAATCCTGCTACAAAGCGCTGATCCAGGACACAAAACCCTTCAAGCGTGGGCTTGAGTACGGATTATACATCGCTCATTCCCGGTGTTTCTCAGGAGTATCTGCAAACTCTCAGTGGTGTCAAGCTTGAGCAATGTGGTCAGGGGATTTAAAAAATATGAATAAATATGGAGACAGGAAGCGTATAAATATTGATGGGATGCAGATGGCAGGTTTCCCCTTTAGTCCTGTTTGTGTTTGATCTTGTCTGCAGTGACAACTCAAACCGGCAGGAATTGCAGATCCCGCTGGGGCGATAAGACAAAAATATTGCGTTTGCTATTTTATACAGTGCGTAATATTTATGTATCACGGTGATCTTTACATTTGCTCACCAGCTGCAAGCAGTGCTGTAATGTTGTATTAAAAAAAAAAAAAACTTTTATATGTGTACTCATGGACAAAAGAAACGTTGCACTATCAAAAATCTAATATATCTAGAAATGTAATACATGAAACAGTTTGCCTTGTTGCATCAGGAGCTCGAGAAAGGTAAAATTACCATCATGCTCGGTAGAGCGTAACTTTATCGTGGATAACCGAACTCACACCTTCTTTCCCATGTGGCACTGACGTGTCTTAGTGCCGGAAATAAGGACAACATTCTGATTGTGTCTTTTGAATCACGCCCCGTTTAGACAACGCTAGCAGAAAGGGCGCCGTCGGAAGGCTTCAACAACACAAGCGGACGTCACCAGACGACTTGGAGCTGCCAGTTGATACCATTTCCAGGCCATGAAACAGTTTTCCAACAACTGGTCCCAGTGCTGAGAGTGACAACGCCAAGACAAGACAGAGTAATTCAATGGTGGCCTCATTTGAGAAATCGTACAGAAAATGCTGCCAGCGCTGCTGCTCTTCCAGGGTTACACACGATAATTTGTCAGGCTGTTCAGCGACGTCTGGCTGCAGCTGGATGAGCGAGCAGGACGCACCGTGAGTCTTTACGTCATTGTCGATGTCAGCTCGACATTGTATATATTTTTTGTATAAAATCAAACTTTTTTTAATATGTGCAGCGTTTCATTTTTTTCCGAGAGTATACATTTATATAATGTCTACACACGTTTATAATTTGTGTAATTAAAAATATGAAAAGAAATCTTTGCAAAGTAATAAATAATACAGGTCGTCCCCGACTTACGAACAAGTTTCATTCTGGAAGCATGTTCGTAAGTCCCATTTGTTCTTAAGTCCGACAGAGTGAGTCTTGTACGCCTTTGAAACTAATATACGACGTAAAGCGCACCGATCCGCTTGACTAAATCTTTGTCCCTTTTCTCCACACTGCCATCATGTGGCCAAAAACCATAACCGCGTCTAAGGAAATGCAAATCACCTGAAATGTAACAGTGTCGCCTCTGCGCCACCATTCTGTCTCAGAGCTGTTTTCCGCTGTGAACTCTGTTTTGTTGAGGATTTTCCGAAAATTAGGATTATTCACCATCAGGACAGCTTTACAGGACAGACGTCTTATATCATCGTGCTCCCGGACTGATTTATTTGTGTCACGTCTGAAAATCTAAAGTGGCAGCTTTTCCTCTGCCTGTTACCGAGCACTGACACTGGAGACTCCATGCTTACATGACACATAAACACATAACTTCACCAGATGACTGATTAGGTCTACACGGGCTTTTTATTATTTAAATGAGTCGTTGCGATAGAACTGATCATTAAACCGAGAGCGTTAATATAAACCTGTAAACCTGCTGCTGCAGAGAATTAATCAACATCTTGTAACCAGTCAGAATGAAGAATTCGTCATAAGTAAGTGTTATCCAGTGTTAAATTTATTCCGCCGACCACGTTGTACTCGCACAGCGCTCAGATTGTGTTGCACAGCTCTCACACACGATCCAATATGGCTCGGCGCAAAATAAATCACAGAGGTGACGAATCAGAGCCCGGGAACATCTGAGGCACAAAGCTGTCGGCGCGAGCCGCGAATAATCCGAAACGTATGAATCAACGGAGGCGACGTCACGAGAAATGGATTCAGTAATCGCTCAGCGCGCTTCGTGCTCCATGCCAGTGATGAGAAGGTTGTCAGTTTGAATCTCGAACCTGCCACAGAGCCACTGATGCGACCGTCAGATGCCGGGATAAAATAGATTTTAAGAGTTTAATAGAGTTTTAAAAAAAAAAAATTTTGGCTTCTTTTCTTCTTTTCTTTATTTAGAGGATTTCAGCCGCACATCTTAGAGGTTATAGACTTGGTGTAGGTGAAGTCACTGTCAGTACAGTTAAGAACGAGTTCTGATTGTCTCAATAACATCGTCTTCCATTTTATAATCCCTTTGAGTTCATAATTAACACACTTTGTGTTAGACCTGTCTCCGCCCGGGATGTTGGGCTTGCTTAAAGAAATCTTGGATTTTATTTGAATGTGCACAACATTTGCCAAGAATTAATGCTGTCAAAACAAAACATCGGCACATTTTTGAATCTAGTCGTTGTAGAAGTTTCCACAAAAAGGATGTTTTCAGCCATCGTCTGTAACACTCTTACAACTCGGGCTTGACATACTGTAGTCTTGCATTCTCCATGACTCGACCTTGACTCGACCTTGACTCCTTTATGACTCGACCTTGACTCGACCTTGACTCCTTTATGACTCGACCTTGACTCAGTCTGGCTCCCTGGAAGAAAAAAACAAAACAAAAAAAGCACACTTATTTATTTTGTTTTTTTCTTATGAGCTAGCTAGAGAATCACTTTTATTTAAAAAAATTATTTAGTGATCGAGTTATGATCTCCTCCATTTCTTACTTCCTACTTATGTACAATATGTAAAAAAAAATTTTTTACATCACTCCAAATCTCATTATCTTTCTTTTGTTTTTGTTTTCTTGTTGTTCCAATTTTCTGTCCATTTAATTACCAGAGTGTCGATAAACCTACTTTTAAATTTATAATTGTGTGGCATAAATTATTTGACTGAGCTTGAAAAAAATATTGAATACTGTATGTGTGAGAAACATCATCATGGATAGTATTTATTATTATTATTATTATTATTATTATTATTATTATTTCCATAGTACAAAATGAATAGACATACAAACAGACAAATTGTTATTTAGAATACATCAGTTAATTTTATGCCATAGGTACGGATTCTATAATTTTCCCCTTGATTATTGTTTAAATAAGATGAGATAAGATGAGATAAGATGAGATAAGATGAGATATATCTTTATTCGTCCCACAGCGGATACATTTCACACAAAAAAATAAATGTTAAAGCAGCAAAGAAAAATGTGCAAATATAAAATAAAGACACACTACAGATATACACTGTACGGTGTAACTATACAATAGAAACAAACAAACAGGACAGTCGTTACACTTTCAAACAAATTGCTAAATATTATAAAAGTAAACAAAACTAATTGGTGATACTGCACAGTTTAAAATGGTGTTATTGCACTGTGGAAAAATAAATAAATAAATAAATACATTTATTAATAAAATTAATGAATTAATAAAAATCTCAACTCTCACTGCACTGTGAAATAAAATCCACATTTTTTTTTTTTTTTTTTTT
>QMIH01000013.1:96626-116707 GCA_003987875.1 Clarias batrachus | reverse complement strand
TCACACACACACACACACACACACACACACACACACACACACACACACACTGTTCCTATCCTTGTACATCAAGTCCTCTTTCTCCACTAGCAACGAGTTTCTAGAAGTTTCTCATCCAGGGATCTTTGCATACTCATATTTGTTTATCTATGAGTGTGTGTGTGTGTGTGTGTGTGTGTGTGTGTGTATGCGCTCGAGAGAAAGAAGTTTTTATGTACCCATTTCCCATAATGCACTTCTGATTAAATTATTAAAAAACAGCTCTGAGTTCTAGTCATGCATTCAGGCACAAGCAGCTCATCTAATGCAAATAGAGTAAAAATGTGTGTGTGTGTGTGTGTGTGTGTGTGTGTGTGTGTGTGTGTGTGCGTGTGCAGTACTGTGATCCATATATTCAACTACTAGGATTAATATTAGTATATAGTAATACTAATGTATTTTATTATGTATTATAGATTATATATTAGAGATATTAGAAGTCTAACCGAATGAGGGTGATGAGGTTGGACTTTTTGTTGTATTTTTATTTATTACCAAAAAAATATTTTCTTTCCTACTTTTTTTATCATTCTGTACATGGTCAGATGTTAAAATTGAAGTACAGTAATTAAACTAAAATAATTTTTACAGCATTCATGGATTTATATAAAAAAGTGCATTAAAAAATTATTTTTTTCCGTATAAAAGTGATTTTAGGTTTTTAGGGGCGGAGCTATATATAAGTCAATTTATGATCTCATAGACTCACCTAATATATGCTGCTATGCTAATTGGTAGGCGGTACCTGGACACTTTTAACCACAGATGTGTTAAGTCCCACCTCGGCTGGGATCGTCGATACGGCCTTCTTTAAAACATTTGCACCTCTCACATGTTTTGCTGGAGTCAAGGGAAGCCAGGCTTCCTCAGCTTTTTCCACTGTATTTTTTATTTTTTAATAAAAAATAACTCTTTGTTTTGACAGTTTTTTTTTTTCAGAGACTGTTGCTTTACAGTGTGTGAAACAGCCCCCCCCCCATTATGTGGTGAATGTGTGGTGAGACACGGTATTGCACTTTTACTGTACCGTCATGTTCGAAGGAAAGCCAGGCAAAGTTGGCTTCCCTTTAAAAAAAAAAAAAAAAGATTATCAGATTAACTAATCAATTCATAACTGTGATTTGTCAGAATCATGTTAAGGGAAGCCAGTGTGAATTTGGCTTCCCGTGGTGGAAAAAATAAAAAGTATAAACCAATCAGGTGAGGCTACTGTCATACCGCCAACAAACTGTGAAGCCAGCCGCCCGTCTACATCACTGTTAGCAAACATCAAAAATAGCAGATATGCAGGAAGGAGATTTTTGGGTTTGAGTAGAGAAAAAAAAAACTAAAACTTTTTAAATAATATATTAAACTACAACTACAGTGGAACCAGAGCTGCATACGGACAGGAAAAAAGGAGGGATTTGGACTTTTAGTGAGGAACATGATGTCCAAATGTCAAGTGTCTAGCAGGTAACGTTAGTGCTAAACTTCAGCCGGTGTTCTGATGGTAACGACTCGTGTACTGGTTATTGTGCCTCGCTCGCTGGATTCATTTACTATAGTGCTTATTTTATTACGTCTGTTCAAACACAGAAAATAAGAAGTGTGGAAATAATTAGTTCGTCATGTTCATATATAACAGGGTTCATAGGTCACGTGTAGCCGACTGAATCTTTTGATATGAATGTAAATTAAATGTTTTCTGATCGAGTTTGTAATGAATGCTTCCTTTATTTATTATTAAGTCTTTAATTAAGGTACTGTGAAGGTCGGGTTATGCATTTGGGAGGATAACAGACATCTGTATAATACACAATCATACCGGGCATCTAAAAGTTCACCTGCTTACATTTCTTTGTTAAAGCGAAAGGGTATGATGTACAACTCTACACACACACACACACACACACACACATAGACATAGAGGTTGTCTCAGTTGGCTTCTTCTGAAATTTTGGCCACATCACTGATCACTGTACTGTGCTTGAAGTGTTCTGTAAATGTCAGTAGCTTTTTTACGCCTTCATTGACCAGAAATCTCATCACAAGTCTCAGTTTAACTTGAACACCCTTTAATATTTCTAAATTCTAACATTGGTAATGTGTTATCATATAGATCTGGAGTAATCGAACTGATTTTGTTTATCATTATCATTACAGCAGTACCTCGGCATACAAATTGAATCCATTCTAGAGGCGAGTCCTTAAGACGCAATGTCGTATTGTGAAACGCATCGTCCCATAGGAAATAATGTAAATACAGATAATCCGTTCCAGCCGCCCAAAAATTTTTGGGACCTTGACATTCTTGGGACCCATAGTGCTGTGTCTTTACTCGACCGTGCACAAAATGCAAAAAAAAAAAAAAAATTACAAAAAATATTTAAACTCACTTCATTTGGCTTTTTACTGTCACAAACAAGTTCTTTGTTTGCACGTACAGTGTGCCGAAAATGCTTTGTATGCCGAGGCAAATGTATTGCAAAATTTCAGGTCCGGTCTGCAATATGAAATCATGTCGCAGTTAAAAACATTATTAACCCATGTCCCAGTTTTGTAACGCCCCACCATTAACGCTGTGCATAATTATTCACCCCCTCTCTCCTTAAACTTTTCAGGTTTCAAATCTTACAATAAATAATCTCCCCTCATATTGAGGCATCAAAACAAAGTTTTAAGTGCATAAGTTTTCATACACATACTGTACGCTGGTTCAATTAGTTGACATCACATAATTAGGGTCAATCTACAGTATGTGTAATGTAAAGTCACATGATCAAAACTATGAATGAACAGCACATTTTTACAGCAAAATGAGATAACTCCCTTTTTTCTTTTTCAAAAGAAGCAAGATGCGTAAAACACATTTATACAAATAATTATATACAGTAGGTGTGAATTTTGTGTGATTCTGCAAAAAGTTATAACATGACCTCCCACAGTTTTGTTACAATTGAGCAATCAGCCTGGAGTTGTGTTCGTGGTTTTGTAAATTTGCAATTTATTGTCAATAATATAATACACTGTGTTTTAATAAAAATATAGCCAACTCGTGCTTTGATTTTGTTTTTTCTAGTGAGTCACTGACAATCTATTGCTGTAGAACAAGGAAAAAGTGTTGCACACAAAAAGCTTTTTTTAAAAAAAAAAAAAAACGATTAACCCAGAATCTGTTATACAACAAAAATCACTAAGGCCAAAGTAATAAAAACACTACAAAGAAAAGAACATATCACAACCCTGACACCAACAGCAAAGAGGAGATTAGTCTGAGAAACAAACATGATGCTCCCACCACCATGTTTCACATACTGTACTGTACATACACTGTGCCACTTGTTTGTAACGCTATAAAATGTTCAAGAGGGGTGAATACTTATGAATGTCGCTGAGCATCATGTCAGTCTTGTGTGTCTTTTTTAATTAAATATACAGTTTGAGGAATATAATTTTTTGTAGATTTCTTTTCAAATTCATGAGTGAAACGATTCTTTTTATGTATCTCACATCAAAATTTTCTTCACGTTAAACCTGAGTTTTTGCTTTTGTGTTTTTGATGAGTTTCAGTTTCATTATTGTGAAACTCTCAGGAATGTTTGAACTTGAGATCTTAATGATTACTTATTACTCTATTAATTGCCGCTAAGAGCTGAACCGATTAAACATGTGTCAATGAAATGGTTTGTTTTGCATGTTGTGCTAACCTCGCTGTACTCTAATGTTAGATTAGCGATCCTGACTAGGCGCTGTCCTATGGCATGCTAGATTGTCCCGCGAGAATGTTTTAAATACAATATAACCTGAGGAAGAAATGTGCATCTGGTTATCGTTAATTAGTAATGAATAATGAATTACTGATTGTTAATGAGTTTGATCCTGGGTTAAGAAATATGTGTGAAATTTGCAACACTTGCTTGAGCTTGTCACGACGATCAACAGCAGATAATACACACAAAAGAAGTGTTTCCGTTGCACATTTCTAATGTGACATCTGTGCTCAATTTATTTTTATAACAATGTGTTTCTTCTTCATCATATTTAAAAAAAAAAAATTATTCGAACCCTTTTAAACTTCTTTTTAATCAGTTCATTCTGGATGTGAGACATCACATGGACTCGCACAGTCCAGTTCCTGACAAAACCCTCAGCTGTGGTGTCGATCTCCAGCCTCCGTGTTGCAGTGACCTACAACTCAGCAAGTTAACAGAGTGAATAGCCGTATAATCAGCCTGCCTGCCTTCGCAGCCGCTTAACGGAGGATGAATTGTTCCGTTTTCCTTTTTGAAACGACCTCATCATCCTCCATTTCTTGGCCTCTGTTGGCTGGCTCCGAATGCACTGTAATAGAGCCGAGTGGCCTCCCAGAGCTGCCCACGCCGCGCCATGCCATGCCTGAGTGTGTGTGTGTGTGTGTGTGTGTGTGTGTGTGTGGGCAAAAAAAAAGTCACACGTCTGTCACAACATGGCCTCGGAAACCTTCACACCCTCACTGACCAAGTCTGCAGCATGTTGTTCTCAGGCTGAGGATTTAGTGCTTCATTACAGGTCCAAGTCGTTAGTTACTGTAGCACTCGGTGTATTGATGACATGAGCAGATACGCTGGTGATGTATTAAACACTTCTGATTCGATGAAAGTTGTGATCTGTAGCAAAAACATGATAGAAAACATGATTCAATCTATATGAATAAAAGAATGGTCTTGATATCTTTATGTTTCATACACTTGAGGACCCAAAACCAGTCTCAGAAATTTTTTTTTACCTGTCTGTATGTCTGTATGTCTGTCTAGCCAGATTTTGTCACAGCATCACGCAAAACTGACTGTACAGAATTTAATGAAACTTTGCCAGTCCTTCAGTATCGGCCTGAAGTTTAATCTGCACCATCAGTGAAATCTACATGTTGAGTAAAAGTGATGTTATGAACAGTTATGTGTGGGATTTAATCATCTACTTTAAAATCATCTACTAATGCGCTACTGTCTCAATGTAAACAAACACCTGCAGCAATAGATATTAATGAGAAAAGATAAAGTGAATATTTTGACTGGGATTAGTTCATATTTTCACTTTGGCTGAAATAACAGCGCTGAAGTGGTAGAAGTGAATTCGAACACGCTGGAGTCGTTTTAAGACAAAACTTCATCTTTATCTGATCGACTTTTTCCATTTCTCATCTGTGATTCTCTCTCCGATTACCGAACAGGGAGTGTATTTGTCTGAGCACCAAAGAAGTACAACTTAGTGTAAACAAGGCGTCAGATACTCAACCTTACAGAATGTGATTTCTGTGTGTTAATAAGTGAGACAGAGAGTTCTGCTGTACAGAGAGACACACAGACACGTACGCTGTCTTGGACTGTACATTATATCAGACTTTTACATTGACAGTATATTCGAATGAGAAGCTCTGTTTGTAAATCCAGGCTTGTTGGAATCAAAACCCACCCCAATGACGTAATGTTTTCACTCAATAGTTGGTTGATCTATTACTGTGTTCTTGACATCACACAGGACACATGACTGTACACCCAGACAGCAAAATTATCATGGCCCGGTTCTGTGCCACCTCTACTGTACCTTGTGCTGTACATCTGGCCCGCTTGCAGATGTGGAAGCGACGGCCAATAACTGTTCGACTCTCCAAAGACACACCTGAACAATTATTGCTCATTTTAGTGTCTACAATTTCTTTTTCAACTATTTTATTTCACACATTTATATTTTATCACATTATTACCTGGGCAACTAAAGGTTAACTGAAGCTTAGAGTATATTTATTTCATATTTTACTTCATTTACTGTACGTTTAAAATTAGTTTATTTTTTTATTTTATTTATTTATTTATTTTCTTTGCATTTTTGCAAGATTTAGTGAAGACACAGCACCATGGGTCTTATCAAGGACAGTAGTAAGAAGAAAAGGGAGCCGCTTTGTTTAAAAGGAATCATAAATTAAGCTTAAGTGAGGTTTAATCTTTAATTATTTAATATTTTATAAATGTTTTGATTGTTTTCATATACAAAAAATATGATTATAGTGTTGGAAATTGGTAATATTTTTTGGTGACTGGCACAGATTATCTGCATTTACATCATTTCCTATGGGAAAAGGCTTTCTTTTTTTTTTTTTGCCTTAAAACTGATTATGTGCGTACAGTATACGCCGTGGTCCCGCTGAATAGGCATTGTGTACTTTCCCCAACTCTGATATTTTGTGAAATCTTTGATTCAGGGTTTTTGTTGTAATGACACTTTGTAAGCTTGTTATATAGACAGTACATCCGAGGTCATGGATCCTTCCTCTGGCTCTGAAGCCTACATACTGTATGGATTCACTTAATATACATTTGGGGTCTTTTTAAAATTGTTACTTTGAAATCAACTTCGATTTGGGGTCAAATTAATAATCTCACGTCAATGCTGTTGTCCTGCTGCTGTAATCATACAGTAATCCCAGTGATATCTGGTGTCACCCAGAAGAGGTTGAATTCCCCTTTTTGACTCAGATTCCTCTCAAGGTTTCGTCCTCATTTCATTTCCTCACCGCTATCACTTCTACCTCGTTCAATACATCTGGATTACTCTAACACTTCTTCGGGACTTTCAGCCAAATCACAGTATTGGTGCTGATTTATTTATTTAATTTATTTGTTGTACATATTATACAGAAAATGTGTGTGCCAGAGACGATCCTTCTGAAGTTTATGCAACATCAAAGTGATTCTATATGAGCCCCAAAAATGGACAAACGGTCTCACTTCAAACAATAATCATTCAAAATGCAAATGATTAATATTTCTTTGTGAGTATTGATACTAAAATTGGTATAAGATGCTAGAGGCATATGACCCGTGCAAATTATTTTTTGTCAAATAAGTTTTATTGGAAGACAAAGATTAAACGATGGATTAAGATGGTTACAAAGTTTGAGTCTTTTTTTTTTCTTATACAAACACAGTTGAAACTAGAGGAAACCAATAACAATGATAATAATAATATAAATAATAAAATAAAATAGTAACAATAATAAAATAAATAAAATTACACAAAAAAAGAGGAGGAAAAATAAATAAATAAATAAATAAATAAATAAATAATTCACAAACCTGTCCTCACCAAACCTGTTTAGTTAAAATATAAAGTATGATGAAACATTAAAATATCGCATTAACAAATAATGTATTAGTCTGTAGAGTTTCAGCCAGGATAACAGAAAAGGATGCCAAATTTTGTCAATTTGCCCTTCAGACAATATCTAATTTCTTCCAAATGTAGAGTGGAAATCATTTCTCCAAGCCATTATGACCTGTGCAAATTATTTGCTTAAATTAAAGCGTTTCGTACAAAATTAAGGATTTTTTTTCCCCAAAAAATTATACACTTTTCCAGGTTTATGTCTTTTCATGCGAAATCTAAATTGGCCAAGTTTCATCTGAATGACAGTTAAGACCACTGAAAGATTTTAACTCGGAAAAGATACCGACACTACACGAAGGGGCAAGAAATTGTAATTAGCAAATGTGTTTGTTTTTTTATCTAATAAAAATATAAATGTGTATGCATATTTACAAAAAAACTTAGCTTGGATCGGGAGATAGAGTAAGAAGCAGTAAAAGTATTAAGTATTGTGAAAAACGGTTTTATATGATCCTATCTGAAAATTTAGATTTGATCTATTAATAAAGCCGCTATTCAAATGCTCTGTAGCTAGCTAGTTATAGTCATGTGGTCATATTGCCCTGTTCTGGTGCGACCATCAAACTAAAGACAGGATCGTCCACTAGCGATGACCCGTGAGCTCAAAAAAACACTTGTGACTCAACCGTCAGTCTTTCCTCGGCGATAACGAATCCAAAACGAGCCCGGATCTCATTACTCTATCTCTACCCACGCTGACTATTTTCTGTCCGTCATTGCCCGTTTTCAAATGCATACCATTGGAGGGAGATGACAAGGACACGCCGCTCGTCCTGCTTCCACACTAATGGGCTTCATTAGAGATGAATGGCAAGTGTGGCGTGTGTGTTGGTGTTGAAAAAGGAAAGATTGTGTGTGTGTTTTCTCTCGAAGAAGAAGAATGATGTCACCTTTGGGGGACAAGCTGTGAAATACTTACGAATGCAAAGAGGTTTCTTTATTCTTTAATGTTGCACCTGAGCTTTGAGAGCTGCATCAGATCGACAAGGAGACATTTTTGTCCCTCTCAGGCGTGCGGGGAACGAGGTGCAGCTGGTCTCAGTGTTGTCGGTATATTCGCTCTTCAAATCCATTTGAACCAGATGAACCAGTATAGTGTGTGTGTATATGTGTGTGTGTGTGTGTGTGTGTGTGTGTGTGTGTGTGTGTGTGGCGCGTGTTGGCATGAACTACATGACAGATTTCCAAACAATAAAAGACAAGCCTTGTAACTGCATTATTAAAGACAAAAAAAAAAAGGAGAGAGAGAGAAAACATCACATGTTGTAGTGACTAGAAATACGGAGGTTGTGTGATGGTTAATTGACAGCAGACGTGGCTGGGCGTGTCACATGGAGGCTGTGGGTGGATGTATCGGATATGTTTTTAGCTTGTCAGTCAGAGATGACTGCGTGTGTCGTTTTAAGCAAAAACAAATCTCGGGCGACACTTTTGCTCCGACGTGTTCGGTAATAAAGAGTGTAGGCAGCTCTCAGTCATTTCATCTCAACGTCTAATTTGTTGCTGCACTTCTGTCAGAGCTGCTCTTAAAGAAATCCAATCAGCTCCTTCTGGCCAATCAGATTCGAGTCCTCGACGGCGCTGGGGGGTATTAATCTTTTTGGCACATCATTATAACTCTGTTACATGCTGGTGTTGTTTGCCAGACATGCACTGCAAAGGAAATGTTAATTATAAGATCATAATTGATCGTGTAGGTTTGTGACCAATGGGGAATGTTCACTTGTCCTACCTTGCTTGCCTCTTTCGACCGTTTTAAAACACACCGTAAGCTACGTTTAATGAAATTGAGCGCTAACAGCATCAAGCTAATTATGCCCTCAGTGTCAGGGTGCGAGTCTTGGGTAGTTAAACATGCTTTTATCTATTGTGCTGTATGTGCTTGTCTTTGTTGGCTCGTGACCGTGGATTTTGGCGTTGAAGACTTGAACAATGTGACGTTCAGAGGCGATTGCATTTGACCTGTAGAGCTGGAGACTACTGGTGAGTTTCCTTTAATAAAAGGAAGAAAGGAAGAAAATCCTTTAATAGGAAGTTGAGAGTCGAGAAGATTACATCGTCCAGCAGCTCTTTTTGAGTCCAACGTGAAACTCATTGATGTGCAGTTCCCAACATTTCCACTAGGTGATTCAATCCCCATAAAGCCCCATGTCTAACTTTATTACAGAAACAATATGTTTACAGCCTGGTATAAAAAAAAAAAAAATAGTTTTGGTCTCCAACTGTACAAGGGTAGTACAGTATAACACATAAGGTAAATTATATTAAGCCGTAATAGTATACATAATTAGGCTGATTTGAGTGACAGCTGCATTGCAGGTGTTAAACCGCTAGCTCAATGCTAGGAATCACTTTAGTTAACCAGTTAACTGGAATGTTTGTACTGTAGTTTAACTTACTAGAAGTGGTGTAAGAGTTGACATGGGACAACGTGTAGGGACATGGGACAAAGTGCAAAAAAATGCAAATTAGCGTTAGCCACCGTAGCATTTTACCTAAGCTAGCTAACTTGTGTTAACTGAGATAACAGCCAGACTGAACATTTGTTCAACACATTTGCCCATTTATGGATTAACGCGGGTTTAAGCGGAGTCGTGTCCTACCGTGATGGAGATGACCAGAGCTCACACAACAACGTTCCTCATAGACCAAGTTGCTACCATACAGTACATACAAACAACATACTGTAAATGTACAGAACTAACTCGCTGACTAAGACGTAATTAGCTGACTAGCTTAGACAAGACAGATTAACTCCATAGATTAACAAAAAAATCTATCTAAGGACTATAAAAAAGACACCGTGAAATTGTGTAAACAAGAGTGACAACATGACAACAACATGACACAATCCAATCCTCCGTGGTAATGAAGTAATGAGTTGAAGTCGTGAGATGAGGAAGAGGAAACAATTCTTGATAGCAGCAGCGAAGATAGAAAAAGAGTTCTTGTGCAAATAACAGGAAATAAATATTGTGCAAAAAAAAAAAAAAAGCAATTGTAGGTTGGTGTGTAAAGTTGCTAGATGGTTGTTGATCAGTGTGTTTGCGTGTGTGTGTGTGTGTGTGTGTGTATCAGTCCAGTTCCTCTTTGTTGAGGAGTGAGGTGGCTGTATGTGAGGCTCGAATGCTTCTGTACCTTTTTTCCAGATGGCAGGAGGGTGAAGGGTGTGTGTGAAGCGTGTGTGTGTGAGGGGTGTGTCTTATCAGCTACAATGCTGGTGGCTTTGCGGATGCAGCGTGTGGTGTAGATGTCTCCGATAGAGTGAAGATCCACTGTGGGGTCCGAGATGGCACAAATCCCGAACCAGACAGTGATGCAGCTGCTCAGGAGGCTCTCGATCGTCCTCGATAGTTAGATTTAACTGGATCTGAACCTAAGAACATCTCAAAAGTCCAGGAACTAGAGACACATGTAATTTTTGATTCTTCGACTTTGAGTCAAATAGATTTCCCATATATTTGCAATGTGTGCACGTTACCTCCTTTATTATCCTTCCTACTCACTCACAATTTTTGCAATACAGGGTTAGCATCAAGCTAAAGAAAAATGATCAATTGTTTCAAGTAATGCTAAATCATCCATGGTTTTATCAAAAATTCGATCGTATCTTACAATTTATACAGTTACAGATATCGTTCCACTCTGACCAATAGGTTCAGTGATGATGCTGCATTCGTGCTATAGTCTTAGAAGCATAAACACATCCAACAAGAAACTACACACTAGCTTCTAACACAAGTCTGAATCCCAAATCTTTCTCTAAAGCCCTGATCAAGAGCACTACTTGATATGTGGGACCCTACTGTACATAGTGCACTAGCTTTTCATTTTAACGCTATTTGGGATTGAACCCCAGGACAGTTAGTTAGCTGTTAATTCAAATTCAAATTCAAATTCAAATTTTATTTGTCACATACACATTCATACACAGTACGATATGTAGTGAAATGCTTAGGCGACTGCCCGTGACCTAATTAGAAAGCTTGAAATGTCACTGCTAGTTAATGTCACCTGCACGTCATCATTCTGTAGCATCGTCTCATTTGCGTCAAAAGCGCTGCATCAGCTAATGCTAATGCTAGCAAACGTCACCGGATCCAGGAGAAATCACATATTTGTACAGCGTCTGATGTCATCACGGTATGATTCATTATCAAGCTTGTGCAAATTATTATCGTTATTACCTTCTTCATCCGTTTTCACGCACTGGTCTTTTCTTACAAATAAGTTACAAAGTCTTCTTTTGTAAACAGACTGCATATGAGCTACAAAAGAAGGGTCTATAGACGACCCATCACTTTCATGGTGAAACATATATTCGGTGTGTATTTGTCCGGTATTATTGCCATCGAAGCCAAGCAAGTAACATCTTTTTATACATGTTGACAGTCCTAGTGTAATCTGGAGGAGACGAATACAGCTTCTCCTTTTGGTCCGCATTTCAAAACAACACGTTAGAGACACCAGCGTCGTCTTTTTAAACTCCTTAGGCTCCAGGTCGTCTCCATTTATTTGTTTCCCAAATGGAAAATGCCACGACGTATTTGTCAGTGCCGTGACTGCTTTTATTAATATGGTTTATGCGCAGGTTCAGGCGAAGCACACGAGCTTCAGAAGGAAGAAATCCTCCACACAGGTCCGGTTCAGACAGGTCGGGGTGTGTCGGTCTAGGAAGGTAATGAACAACACGGCGGCGTGTGGAGCCGAAGGTGCTGTTACAAGTCCGCAATCGTTGCTAGTTTAAAAAAGAAATGTTGTTTTTGTGTTCTTATTAAGTAGATTGAACAATGAGGTGTGACAGGGGAACGAGTTAGAATGTGCTGACACTGGAGACTCATTCCCTAAATAAGAAGTTAAATGAATATCTCTTTACAGAAAATCTATCAACAGAAAAAAAAATCATCTATAGTTTGTTACTATAGAAAAAATATCATATTAGAAGAAGCGGGTCTACATAAACCTGTGAATTTTTTGTGCACTATTTTCCGGATTGTTGTACAAGAAAATTAATCAGCACCTTTAAATCTACCTGAGAAATGTAAAGGACGCAAAATATAGTCGAAATACGGTGAGTGAATCAGCATGGCTTATGGCTTGGTGGAGGGAGAAATTCCTGCTTTGTCTTTTCTTTTTTATTTTCCTTCACCTCCTGCAGCTTCGCATTGTCAGCTGGTGGTGTGTGCATGTGTGTGTGCATGTGTGTGTGTATGTGTGCGTATGTATCTGTGTGTGTGTTTTTTTTTTTTGTGTGTGTGTGCACATCTGCAGTGCTCAGGGGAGGAACATCTCTGACAGAAAGAGAGAACGAGAGGCAACAACAGAGCTCGAGAGAGAGAGAGAGAGAGAGAGAGAGAGTGAGAGAGACCAAATGCACCAGGCTCTCATACACAATTCTCTAAGAGAGCCGTTTCACAGTTGTCATCCTATTCACCTCCTCATTCAACAAGCAGAACTGGCGCGTCACTCACAACACCGTCAGGGAAACCATGTCGTATTTTTATTTATTATTATATTTTTTTTATGCGCAGCTCAACCCGAAGATGCCTGATTGACGTTTCCCTCCAAAGTCTTATCGCATTAAACGGCATCATGATTTTAGCCATCAAGTTTTGTTTACATTATGTAACGCACTCTCGTGTGAACATTAAGACGTGCATTTTCTTGCGATTGTTTCCTCACGAGTCGTGTAGTTCCAGGGAGAGCTGCATCATTAAACAGGAAGTGTAATGAGGTAAGACATCAGTGTGTATAATCTTCAGGAGGCATCACCCGGGGGGGGGGGGGGGGTGAGTGGTAACATTGTTTTGTGACACAAACGCTACGGATTTACTAATTTAGGAAGTTATTGTGTGTTATCGGAGGCTGGCGTGAATGTGGAGGACAATGCAATCTGGTCTGAATTCTGAACGCAGATGATACGACGCGCTGCCAAGTGATAAATCCAAACCTTTGCCTTGGACGGTTCCTCAGACCAATCCTGTGGGCCAACATTTCTTTATTTAGCACTCTCACAACATCTTCCCACCAGCAATCCAGTTCCATTTGCCCTTTAATGCACCAAAAACCTATTGTCTACAACATCCCATTTAAAGTGCACTGTGATGTTAGTAAAAATTGTAGTAAATCTTGTCACAACTTATTTTCTCTCCAGTAAATGTGTCATTTCAGTTGTGTTTAACTAGTTAGTAGGCGTGGTAAAGAGCAATTATTAATTGATCGACTGCCACATTGGATTTATTAATTGTCATGGCTGATTGTTTTGCATAATATTTCTCCGCAGCTTACGTATCTATAATCATGTGAACCACCAGAGGGTGCTCTTGCAGTTCAGTTTTATCAGTTTTAATTTTATGTGTTTAAACTATTTTGGCTACATTAATTTGTCTTACAATAACTAATATGTTGAGATTGTGCTCTCAGAACTGTTTAAATAAAACGTTCTTAGATTAATGAAATGTGTTTAACTGTCGGTTAAGAAACATGTGAACTTGGCAACCCTACTACAGTGGAACCTCGGATTGCGAGTAACATGGTTTACGAGTGTTCCGAGCAAAGATTTTTAATAAATTTTTAATCGGAAACCGAGCAAGTATTAGTAAACGAGCGAGTATCATGTATCACGTATGCGACTCTTATTTTGAAACCGAGCGTCACTCTCTCACTTCCGTTGTATGTGTGTGTGTGTGTGTGTGTTTGTTGTGAAACTTAAAAAGCGAGGTGGGGAGAGGGAGGAGGAGTGTTACTGTGTAAAATGAGGCGAGAGAAGGGGCTAATTCCACACACACACACACACACACACACACACAGACACACACACACGCAGCGCCTGCGCGCATCAACAAAAACATTTATCTATCAGGATTTATTTGCCCTTTTTTTTAAAAAGGTTTTTACATTTTACAGATTGTATTAATTATTTTTATGTATTTAATTTTTGGGGCTGTGGCACGAATAATTTGAGTGATCATTATTTCTTATGGGAAATGATGGTTTGGTTTACGAGTGTTTTGGAACACGAGCCCACTTCCGGAACGAATTATGCTCGTAATCCAAGGTTCCACTGTATTTAGCTTTAATGCTATATAACTTTTCATTTGAAAGACAGCATATATCCTTCATTCTGACACTTTGAACTTACAAGTTTGTGGCAAAAGGATGCACTCTATGCATAATAAAACAACATATATCCATAAAGAAGTGAAATTCTTTTGATCAGTGAATTAAAACAATCAGCTGGACAAAACTGTAGCTGTTGTGAACTAGCATAATGCATTTGATGGATTTTTGGAAGATGTTGACGCCATGGAAAAGGATGTTTAAAATATTTTAATACCATTACAGTTTCCCCGTCAGTCATGGACTTACATAGGTGGGTTTACATACGCATTAATATTTCACTAATAATGGGAATAATCACCCAATTATAAATAAATAAAACTATCATGTAAACACCTCAGTCGGAACAGTCTGACCTGATCCTATTCGATCAGGATGAATTTTCAGTGGGAATGAGAGAGGGTGTACATCTTTGATTATCCATTCAGTGGATAAATAGTAGATAAGTAGTCTCTTGTTTGTTTTTTTAACACAAATTTACCCCACATGGGGGTAACATTAGGTTGCATCAGGAGCTTTAGAGGTAGAAAATTAGACTCTGACAGAACCTTCTTCTTCTTCTTCTTCTTCTTCTTCTTTTTTTATAATTTCTGGATTAAATTCGTGCAGAAACACTCTGCGCATTTCAAAATCAGTTCTAGTCTGATTAAATGCTTTGAGCATGTTAATGCACATCTCATCAGATCAGCAACCACAATTAAGCTGGAATCTCAAATCGGATTTAAAATCGGAAATAGTGTCCGTGCAAACGTTACTTAACTCAGATATTATCTAAATTAATATCGCTTACTTCCACCACCACAAACACAACTTCATGCTGATTAATTCATTGTGACAAAAATGTCCGAGTTGGACTTATAGTGTTTTGCAAAATAAAGCAAAATTTGTACTGACATAAACAGAACAGAAGTATTTTGGCATTTGTGTTTTTTTTTTTTTATAACAGTTTGTAATACTTCTTCCTTTATTTGAAACAAACGGGAAAAAATCCCAAACCTGCGCAAATGGAGATATCTCATTTTGCAGTGAATCCCTTCATAGACATACAGCTTGAGCTTACAGTATATCAGCACACGATGTTTTCTGTATTCCATATTTATTATGTATAAATAAATAAAATCTTATTGTGAAACTAGCTTTACTAAGCCTTGTATCATTTGAAATGAGTGAGATCATAGCGTGAGAGAAGTCATCTTTCATTATTACTCATCCCTGTGATGTTTCATTTCTGTCCACTAAGTGATGATCAGTGAACGTGTTTCTGCTCGTAAAGCAAGAATTCTTCACCTGCTAATGAAGGGAGCAGACCTCTCCCTGACACGGACGTCTGCTCTAATTGCCCTGTGCGTACGTTTCTGCGCTGCTGCTTTGTGATGTTTGGGAATCCAGACCATATCCGAACAGCCCCCGAATCCATAATTAGTCAGCGTTTTGAATAAAGATGAAAAAATAATGCGCAAAAAAGTCTCAGGTGGACGCAGCATAACTTTGATTAATCAGTCACGCCGGACGGGACAAGGTGTTTGTGGTGAAGACTGCGAGACGTGGGCTGTCTGTAATGCACAGAAAGCGAGAGAGAGAGAGATTCTGCTTAAATACACCTGCAGGATTCCTCAAGACGTCAAATTTGTTGCTTTCCGTCTGTCTGTTTCTGAAATTTCAGCTCTTATTAACTGAAATCAGCAGGATCTCTAATCAATAGAGCGGTGAGCTGTAATTATACATCAGGTGTCAATCATTCTGCAAGACATGACTAGAATAAAGCTGCTAAAGCCTGTTCTGCCTTAAAAATGAAATAATAATAATAATAATAAAGCCTTTAGCAATACTAATAAGACTTCTAATAATAATGGAAATAATATAATATATAATGAATAATTTTTTATTAATGCAAAAACACATTTTTTATTAATTACTTTTAATAAATGCATGTTATTCACAAAATTTACAAGGGGCGTTCAAGTCAAAGCGGGACATTTGAACAACAGAACACTGTTCTGAGAGTAAAAACTCGTTTTGTTTCTCTATATAATCCCCTGCTACACTAATGCACTTATCGCAGCTTGGACACCATCAAGGTAGAAAGTTTTTCTGCCTGCCTCACCTCGTGTCTGAAACGCCGGCCTCCCAGGAACGTGGAAATATCTGAGCGAGGTCAGGACTGAACGGGGGACGTGGCGATAACTCCCAGCCGGGTTCCTGTACCGTGAACGTGGTGTTGCTGAATGACTGTATGTACAGCGCCCATAGACAAGCTGGTGACAAATGTTTTACTGCCACTAAGAATCTCATCACTGTACTGTGCTTGAAGTGTTCTGTAAATGTCAATCGCCTCCTTCTGTAAATAAAGATGTTCTCTAAATTGAGCCAGTGGAAGTCTGGCGGAGTTCGTCTCGGCCCTCGCGTTTTGAGATAAAAGCCGAAGTTCAAAAGATGAACACGATACTCAACTTCATCTCGTCTCTCGTTTTTTTTTTTTTTTTTTCTTTGGAATGTTTCATTATTCCCTGTTGAATTCATTATTTTGCCTGAAGCTTTATAAGCAAAGTTTTTTGGCAGATCTGTGTCACTCTAATATTTATTCACACCCAATGCTGCTTTGGGAATTTCATAGAGAACCGGTATGGCCTGTGATGGCACACGTTCCACTTTCACTTCAGCACATGATAGTCAGTGACATGGTGAGCGGTGTTCTTGGGTTTTTCAATAACCTACCTGGCAGGGGCAATACCCTGATCAAGAGGATGAGCTTCAGACATTGCTCCCGAGCTGTGAGAGTCCACCCTTTGGAGGACTACTTTCACACTCTCCCTGGCACTTACATAGGGCCGGTAGTAGGCCAGAGGGTTAAGAGTGTTGAGTTACTGATCAAAAGACCAAAGCGCTCCAAGCTCCACCAAGGTGCTACTTCTGTGCCCTGGAGCAAGGCCGTTAACGCCAAGTGCTCCAGGGCCGCTGTAGCTTAGCTGACCCTGCGCTTTGACCCCAGTCTCCTAACCTGCTGGGGTAAAGACGTATAACACTCATACTAAAATGTATCTGGCACCCCAGCAATTTGAAGCCTTCTTTTTGGCTCTTGAGGAAAAGTTCCCTCACCGCAATCACCTTGTTGTTGTCAAACACCTGCCACCAACCAAGTGATGAAAAAGTCACTGGGTGCGAGTTTGGGGGAGTAGGGTGGATGAGGCAGAATTTCGTTTCACTTTCTGGTGCGGGCGCAAAGTGCATTTCAGTTTTAAGTTTAAACAGGTGCGCCATTTTGGTTTGACCCTCTAGAGGCATTGTGCGGAACTACAGTATACCGCGGGTCTTTGAAACAAGAAGAAATGTTCATGAACGTCCGCATTTCAGGAGACTTAATATATTATATAGCATCATATAGTTTTTTTCATACAATATTACGAATTCTATGATTGCACTTTTAGGTACTGTATGTTAAACACATTGCGCAACATGTGAGTTTCTGTTCTTACGTATGTTATACCAGACTTAAAGCACAGTTTTTCATGTTTTTTACACTGAAGACTCCCTACATCAAATCAAACCATACAGCAAACATTACCACAGTCATCCATTTAAAAAAAAAAAAAAAACCCTCCTCCGCCTTCTCTACATCACAGCTCACAAAAGTAGAACGCAGCATGCGGCTCATCTTCTCTACGAAAAAAAAAAAAAAAAAACTGTCTGTGTGAGCCATAAAAAATAAACAACACCTTGTGACCAATCAGTTTCGAGAAGGCGACAAACAGATCAAATTTGCATGTAAAGGCTGATAACCGCCGCTAATGGTCATTCACTTGTAGTATGCGCGCCGCTTAAATCGAGTGGACCGCTAATAAAGTTCATAATGACGCAGTCTCCGAGAAATGAAGCTAAATCGACGCTCGCTCTCCAGCAGCACTCCGAGTGTTATAATGAATAATGATGAAGCGTAACCACTAAAGAAGCATAATGAAGTGCAGTAATGACGGCGCAGTGCATGCGCATGAGCTTTAATATTTATGAGCGAAGACTTTTCTGATGATTTGTCATCATCATTGCTGCTTTTGTCTTCTCTCTCTGTCATAAAAGAACAAAAGAAGCATCTATGACATGACAGTTTCTTCTTCTTTTCCACTTGTTTGCAACCTCATGCCTCTCCTGATTGACTGCAGAATATCTTCTTCTTGAAAAAAAGTGCCACTAATTGCCCTTCTTACTATCAAATGACTCCCAACGCAGCCAATATAGCAACAAACCCCAGAGGTAATAAATCAATTTAGACAGACGGAGGCACGCTCGTAAAATAATCTAATGAGTTTACCCGCTCTCTCCTACCAACCTCAGTATATTAAAGGCATGCTATTTAAAAAAAAAAAAAAGAAAAGAAAAGACGGAAGAGGGAGAAATAAGGACAACGCACAAAATTATACTTAATAAGACGCCTGTCGAGTCGAAGCTGTTAATGATCATCCTTGGCTTGACATTGCTTTATTTAATCATGTGTATTATTTTTTACTAAGAGATATAGACGTCTGGTTCAATCCTTTAGCAACACTATACGCACATATAGGGGGGCATCACCGGTTTCAATTCATCAGTCCGGGACCGCGATGATAGAAATGTCTGTCCTGTAAAGCTGTCCTGATGGTGAATAATCCTAATTTCAGAAAATCCACTCAACAAAACAGACTTCACAGTCCAATACAGTGGAAAACAGCTCAGACTCCTCTCACGATTTAAAGGCGCAGAGACGACACTGTTACATTTCACGTTTGAGATTCATTTCCACATGATGGCGGTGTAGGAGAAAGGGGACAGAGATTTAGTCAAGTGGATCGGTACAGTATGCTTTACATTGTATTTCAGTTTCAAAGGTGATTAAGGCTCACTTTGTCTGACTTAAGAACAAATCCGACTTACGAACGTGTTCCCGGGAACAGACCCCATTCATAAGTCGGGAGCAACATGTATTTCCTGTTTTCCTGGTAACATTTGGAGGTTATATCTAACTATTATTGTGCTATTGTCATAGAAGATATAGAGCACATAAGTAGCTAATAAATAATTTAAATACAAAAATAGTTTCTATTTTACATAAATAGACTCATCCACAGTATGGTAATTATATATAACATAATTTATTATAATTTTTTGCATTACACTTTTCTTTTCACTCCCTCATTGTCTACAGCGCTTTATCCTGTATTCAGGGTTGTGGAGGGCCTGGAGCCGATCCCAGAAAACTTAGGGCATGAGGCGGAGTACACCAGGGTGCCAATCCATCGCAGGGCACACACACACACACACACACACACACACACACTCATTCACACACTACTGGCAATTTTAGCACTGAAAATTTTTTTTTTTTTTAGAGCTTGAGGTAATCTTGAGGTCATCAGCATTTCACTTCATATCATACTGTGTACGACTGTGTTTGTGACGGATACATTTTGAATTTGGGCACGCCAGCAATTTGATCTCCTTATCAGTGTCATTTTTTAAATAAACAGAAAAAGTGGATGCAAATATAAACCCACTGATATATTGCATTTAAAATTTGTCAGAGATTACGGCTGCATACTTAAGGCGAGAACTGCTTGGTTTCACTCACATGTGCATGATCCTGGTACTAGCCAATCAGGTACAGCATGTCTGCGCTTTATCCCCGCCCACTAAAGATGCAGCAGGTAATAAAGCTCATGTCTCAGAGCAAGCTTAGGGGATAGACTTCACCCTCCCTGTTGATTTTTTTT
>QMIH01000013.1:64585-96230 GCA_003987875.1 Clarias batrachus | reverse complement strand
TGTGTGTGTCGGTGACAAAAAACTCAGCACTTGTAAACCAAGACATGCTTGTTATATATTAATAATTATTTATTAAGATTTATTAAAATTTTTCATTGAAGACAAGAAAAAAAAAATTTGGTTCACGCTGACAAATTGTTCTTACAAATGGCCAGACGTCAACCTTCACTTACAGCATTTATGTTTCTTAATGTCTGTGCTCCCTTCAGTCTATAATAGGGTTCAGAAATCCTGACTGGAGAACCATAACAGCTTTCCACACACACACACACACACACACACACACACACACACACACACATACTGTCTCCAGTACACAAAGTACTCGGGCGTCTCTTGAGCGTTGCGCCGTTACCTCTCTGTTTAATGTTCTCTCGAAAATATTACAGAGAAGTGTACTGTATAATAACTCCCGAACACAGCAGAACCGGAGCAGCAGCGAGAGGCGAAGGACCAGAATAGATTCAGGAGAGAAACGTTTGGGTATTAAACACACTAAGGTGGAAAAAGTGTGAATGATATTGCTCAGGATTTAGGCATGTCACACTTCTGCATGCCATACGTATGCACAGAACAACACTGTCGTGTGATTTGATGCTCGCACAACGTCCAAGCTGTGTACGGTTCAGGTTCACAGAGCAGATCTTGAACACTAAGCATCGTCTTTCCAGCTCAGTTACACTCTGATTAAATTACAGTTGGCTAATATTGTTTGACTTGGAGGACGTCGTTGTGCGTGGAGCTCAGTGTTTGACGAAGCAAAGTGCGTTTACTGGCTTAACTGCAGGTTCTCTGGTGGACCGGGGCTTAACGTTAGCATTTAGCGCTGTCACATCTCAGAACGGAGCTCGAGTCTCGCGCAAGATATCGGCTTAGGTGCCAAACTTAAGTTGTATTGTGTTGGAATCTTTCGTTCAACAATATACCATATTTTAGTTCTTAATGAGTAATCTGATTGGACAAGGGAGATTCCAGGAGTGATGATAATAGACAGTAACAGCACTGCGTATGAATATGTATGACTGGGCGTGTCCCAGGTGTTGTCCAGTGGTTAATGACACTAACCGTGGGTGAGAGTGGGTCTGTACGGACCACAGTACTGAGGAGAGAGCGGCTGCCTGACCACGCCCACATTCACACCCAGTCACAGAAGCACTTTCAGCAACAACACACATCTGATAACGTTATGTCGTCTTAAACAACACGTCTCACGTCTCTGCACTAATCACTTCTGAGTCCTTCTGAATCGCCTCTGAACCGTCCGCGTCATTCTGTTCACGGCTAACGCTTAGCTACAAAGCTAACTAGCGTCTAACACGAGGCTGAGTCCCAAATCCCTCTCTAACCCCTGATCAAGGGCACTACATGAAGTGTGGAACAAGGAATTGTACACCCTACATAGTGCCCTAGCTTTCCATGTAATGTAGTACCATAGTACCGGTAAGAATTTAAACGGTCGTTAGCTCCACCAGCCGCGGTTAGTTAGTTCCGCCAGGCGTCGAAGGGACATGTGTGGGCGGAGCAAATAACTGGTTAAATATAGAAACAAATCATAATCTATGATAATAAATGTTGTTCGTGGAACTGTTGTATAAAGGCGATACGTTGTACCGAATCTCAGCGCGGCTGTGAGAGCTCCAGTGCTCAGGCTGCTCCCTCCTGCTAAAAACCGTATCATACAGAAGCTGCTTTGATGTTCAGTACAACAGCGCAATCTGTACTGTGAAACTGCTTAAATAACCCAACATTATGTAGTCAATGTCGGTCCAACGTCTGTAAAGTTCCAAATAACCGATCCACAATTTTTTGACAACATGCTGAGATTTCGGTCTTCACTGATTGAATATAAATACCACTATACACTCCTTTTCCTAACGTGCAGTTTGTATTTATTACTAGTGGCATGAGCAGCTATCTTGACACGACATCACATTAAAGCTGAGGTTCGAGGACTCCTTCCAGAGCAGAAACTCTGAGTTAAATCAACATTTTCTGAGTCAGGAATGAGAAAGTCCAGGAAGATTCAGAAACTTGTAGACGAAGAGAGCCGACAGGAAGAGCCACATTAGGAGGAAGGAAAAGAATAAGATTAAGTGTTTATTAAGACACGTACAGTAAAAATAAATGTTCATAAGTGTTTAACAGTGCTCCAGTTTGAAAATATTTGCTATTTTAGAATCAGATGGGCGGCGCGGTGGCTCCCTGTACGCAGGATAAAGCGGTACAGAAGACGAGTGAGTGTTAAAATTAGATTTACGATTTACAGCCTGGAGTCCGTCCTGGAAAAGAAATGCTTTTCTGCCTATTTTGTGCTGAGAAACTTGATCATGTCCAAAGCTCCGCCTCCTTCTAATGGTCAAGAGATGCTGATTTTAGTGACCGGATCTAAAAAATTAACGGTTTCTAAATATCTATATATACCGAAGCATCCCTTAAAATCAGGAAATCTCTTTCTCCTGCTTTTCGATCGCAGCACATTCATCATCAAATGCATCACATTTATCTTCCTTGTTTTCCCAGAATGCACTGCTCAGCTCGGAGAGAGCAGCCAGCCTGCACTAATGGTCCTGTTGTGGCATCCTCATAATTTACTTTATGAACGCCGCAATCATTACGCTACAGTTCTATTCATTATCAAAAATCAAGCTTGCAAAAAGACTCATGGTGATTTTGTTAGATTTCAGAAATTCTGAAGTGTACATTAGAAATAAGTTCCACTTTCATTATAGATTTTTCGATTCTTGAAAAGGAGCAAAACATTTTATACATAACATACAGTGCAAACGATAGGTAATATAGATGCCTTAAAGTTTCATTTGAACTCCTGTCCTGTCCCAGGTCCATCAAGATTTCTACGAAACCCTAATTAAAAAAAACTATTTAAAAAAGTATTGGCGCCCCACAATTAATATTAATAATCGACCCTGGTGGAAAAAAAATTATCGCACCGATGTTTTTCCCGTGATGTCTAATAAGGTTATAGATCCTACATTATCCTGCAAGTAGATCATTTCATTTTTCATTCATATTTCTAATTTTGGGTTTGTCCTTGTGGGTGTGGGCGTGGTCTTCAGATCAGACCACAGGCTTCAAATCCTGTTTTTATTTAACACCCTGCCACAATATCATTTCCTTGTTGAATTGATTGTAAAAGGCATTAGTTTTATTTATTTATTTATTTTAATTTATCTCATTTTCGTTAAATACTACTGCAATATTTGTACAGACATAAGTTTTTATAAGTTGTTATATTTTATATTTTTAGATTTCCTATATATTTTTGAAAATTTTTGTATCTGGCATCTTGTTTTATAGTTTAACTCCTCTATGTTCATTCTATTTCACTATTCATTTCCTTATTTCTTGTAAAAAAAAAAAAATTGAAGGTCACGGGCGGCCGTATAAGCATTTCACTGCATATCGTACTGTGTATGACTGTGTATGTGACAAATAAAATTTGAATTTGATTTGAAATTTGAAGCAACTAGGTTTTAAGATTAAAAGTCTTCATACTTGGTTATGAGGACATTTAATTTTCTGCAATGCCAGGGTTAACTTTTGCAAAACAGACTTGCATAAGGTGCCATTACTTTTGTCCTAATCGAACGGCTAGTCTTGTTTGAATTCATACAGCTTCCTTTTGGATTATGATTTCATTATTATAAGGTCTGAAAATATGTTTGTTAAATTAGCGTGTAATTAATCACCTATTTAATTGATTAAATACATTTTTTATGTTTTATGATCGATTAGGGTCCACGTGAGCGACTCCCCTCGATACGACATTATCACGATACAGATTCGATTTTTTTCCGTATCGTGATTCTGGAAATATCCAGATTTTATAAATGTCCTGATATGTCCTTCGATATGTTTTTTTTTTTTTTTTTTAAACAAACCTGACAAATAATTCACTCTTACCACACAGGATGTTGTGATCTTTGCCAGTGTGTGAGCAGTACAGAGTGCACCACCTACAGGATTAGAGAGGAACTGTAACATTTTAACGCATCAGATACAAAGGAATATGAATTATAAAAGAATTTTAAATATTTATTTTGGAGTGAGTGGAACAATACATGAACTGCCACAGGAAAGAATTAGAATAATACAATACTAATAATAATACATATAATAATAATATTGTGTGTTTTAGCTTTAGTGAAGACACAGCGCCATGGCTCACAAGAAAGTTATCAAGGACAGTAGCAAGAAGAAAAGGGAGCTGATTTCAGTTTGGTTTTTAAAGCCACCGGTGCCGAGAGGAATCATAAATTAAGGTTAACTGAGGTTTAATGTCTATTTATTTCACATTTTACTTTATACAGTATGTTTTTTTCTACATTTTTACATAGTTTCTAAGTGCAAAAATATGATGATCGTGCTGGAAATTGGTCATGTTTTTGGGTGGCTGGAACGGATTTACATTATTTCCTACAGAACAATGTTTGTCTTTCATGATAACTCTAATTGTTTCCTGTTTGTGTTTATTATTATTATTATTATTATTATTATTATTACACTGTTTGGAGCTACAGTCGGCGCTTTAACCAACTTCACCAAGAAATTCCGCTTTATCCGTAATCGAAGCGTCTGTTCCAGCTCTCCGGTGATCTGCGATTTGAGCTTCGGGTGAAATTTGTCCGCCTTATATTTTTCCCTCCTCGTTCAAACTCACTTGATAGCGCAGCTAATTCACGATCGAGTCACGGACCTTATGCATTATTTTTTCCCTCCTCCTTAATCAGTCTCACGCAGCTGCTAAACGACTTGAACCTGCTGTCTGTGTGGAAAACAAACCCGAACACCTTGCATTAAAGATTCATGGAAAGTGTAAGAGAGCGTGAGCGGCAGCATGGAGGGACATTTACGGCAGGTTTGGATGCTGTGGGGGGGAAATGAGCCGAGCCAAGCCGAGCCAGGAAATAAGCTCAACTCGTCCCGAATGTGCCACATAGGAGCAGGAGTCATTTCCTTAATTGTCACTGCTATAATTTAAATTCTCCTCTTGAGAAACAATAAATAAATAAATAAATAAATAAACAAACGAGACGGGGCAGAGAAACTGTTATTAAAACGTGTCAGAGCTCAGTGGTGGAAATATTATTTCTCATCCATTTGTGTTGAAAAAACAGTCATTATTTTCCTGGTTCAGTCTGAATCATTCCGCGTTTATCTAATTACCAAATGCTGGAAATTGACCAGTCGATAGTGATTAGCTCTAATCTATGATTAACATCTTGTTTAACTGGACAGCGATGCTAAATTCAATCTCCTCCACAATCACTCACGTGCTCGACAACATCGGAGCGCTCCGCCTTCATTCATCGAGCGTTTCGGCTTTACATACAGTATATTTTCAATTATATAATTGCATGCGCCGTTCAGGTCAAAGCAGGATTTTTGATCGTGCAGAATAACAGAATACAGTCCTGTGTTTATAAACGCACTTATCCCAGCAGAAGGTACAGTAAGGTTTTCTCAGTGCGCCGGGGTCATGACACTGCTGTACTTCTTGCTTTGCATTTTAAACGCCGGCCTCCCAGGAACTCCTTTAACGGCCCAAACATGTGGAAATGTCTCGGAGCGAGCTCAGGACTGTACCGAGTCCCAGCCGAGTTCCTGTAACGTGCAAGTGGTGTTGGTGATTGAGTGTGTGTACAGTTCACACACACACACACACACACACACACACACACACTCATATATGCGTCTCCTCTGCAAGTTATCCATCGATTTTTAAAAATAACCTGGTGTTCAACTCTCCGAACGACTTCAATGGGCTCCGAGCCACCTCGGCCAGGAATGTCATTCAAGGTCGTACGAGCGACCTTGAATGACATTCAAGTGTTTTACTGCGGCTAAGAGTCTCATCACCGTACTGGGCTTGAAGTCTTCTGTAAAAGTCGATCGCTGTAACACCTTCATTCAGGAGAAATTTCCCAGTTTGACTTGAACGTTGCTTGTGGGTGTGAGCCAATGAAAAAATGCAGAATTCTATCCTGGATGTGATGGCGTATACATTGAAAGGTACAGTACGTACAGTAGGTTTATAACACTAAGGAACAGGGACAGGTAAAGTGAGAACGTCAGGTGAGTTGGGTGTTATGAGGAGTTCTGGGAGCCCGGGTGAGGATTCCTGTAGAACTGGACTGGGATCCTCCGCCTTCACTGTAACCCTGAGTCTAAAAACGGAGACTTTTTTTTTTTTTTTCGTCATTGCACAAAAATGGCCGTCATGACTAAGCGTTTATAATAGATCTAAAATCACAGCATGCTGTTTCTCCAAGTGATGAGTAAGAGAACTGGAGGTACGGCGGTACAGGAAGCAGCGAGAAGCAGTGAGACCGAGCGCTTTGGGGGGTTTAAACTGCCACTGCTTTTGCTTTGGTAACTGGGGAGCTCAATAGAAACGCTCACAGAGTTCTTAACGTAAAGTGTGTTCACGTCATAAAGCTCAAGAAAACAGTCAATTTGATGGACTTGATGATGAATTGTGGCACACGGGCGGTGCAGAAAATATTAAAGCAGCCTTACTGTAAAGTTTGTTATTTTGCAATACATTTCAAAGTATTTTTTTTCTCCCAAAATGACATTTGAAACAATGATACTTCATGAATTTCAGGCGTTTATCGGTGCATTTAACTTTCTATCAAGCACGCTCGTTTGTGTTCTTGCTCACATTATAGCAGCTACAAACAAAATAGAAGAAAAGCATATTCTGTAGTCATTTCCTCTGCATGTTGCTTCACATTCGGCCAAAACATGCTATCGGCTAAAAAGTGTCTCACTTACTGTAGATCTGACACTTAGGTGATAATTAGGTTATAACACTTATTTTCAGATATGATCGTACCGTATAACAACATTTTTCATAATGCTTAATGCTTCTTATCTCCCGATCCATGCTTCGTTTCTTTGTAAATATGCATACACATTTAGATTTTTATTAGATAAAAAGAAAAGGACACGTTTGCTAAATACAGTTCCGTGCCCTTTTATGTTACTTTTATGTCCATAACGTTTTTTTTTTTATTCAAATCTTTCAATAATCTTAACTGTCATTCAGATGAAACTCGGCCAATTTAGATTTCACAAATCTGAAAAAGTGTTTTATTCTAAAATGCTAAATGTGTTAAGATATTGCAACATGCATTGGACATGGTTACGGACTCTACAGATTCTTTGCTTTTTAAGCTTTTTACCCAAAAAAAAAAAACAATTTAAGCAACATTCTGTACAGGTCATATGCTTCTAGAAAATAGCTTAAACACTCATTTTAGTATCAATACTCTATATGAGTAATTTGCATTTTAAATGATTATTGTGTGAAGCGAGACAGTATAACGCTGAAAATGTCCATTTTTGTGGCACATACTGTATAAAATCATTTCTCCAAAATGGCTGAAGTTAGCAAGTTGAAATTTTTCGGGAAGCGAGATCGGTCACTTCCATGTTGCATAATCTTCAGAAGGAGCTTTTTGGCACAAACACTTCCTGTATTATATGTATAACATTTAAAATAAATAAATAAATAAATAAGTAAATGAATAAAATGATCAGCAGCAATACCGTGTTATATTTGTTACCTTCTATTTATTAATGCATTATTTTTTGGGGGGATTATTTGTTTCATCCTGTTTTTTTTTTCTTTTTCTTTTTCTTCCAAATTGCAGACTTCTAAATTTGTTCAATTAAACAAAAAGCAGATCTTTCTGGTGGCCCAAAGAGATTCAATAGAGCTTTGCAGTTTCTCCGGGAAGTGGAAAATGTCATGTCAATAGCAACCGTTACAGTCTAAAAACAGATCCTATTCTTAAACCATCCTGACCTTTAAAGGTTTCTTTTTCGCTGTGCTGCGATCATACCGTGAAGAGGTACCGTCTCATTTTCTCTGAACATCCTGCTTGCAAAAAACATTTGCATGCTTTCTTTCCTTCTTTCTTTTTTTTTAAACAGATCAGCCTAATCACACAAAATGCTCTTGTGCTGAATGAAGCTTCTCAGGTTATTATAGTGATTAAGCTTATATAAGGCGCTGTTCTATTAAGGTGTTGGTAGTGCATGGCTTTACCTAGTGTCTCGTGTCTCGTGGCGTGTGGACGCTCCGTGTGGCGCGGTTGCTGAACATCGGGGGAGATGGATTGGGCTGCCGTTATGGTACCAGTCTAGTGCTGTCAGAAACCCGTCAAAGCCTCGGCTTGTCATTCTCGCCGAACGACGTGACCCGCGGTCTGAAAACACCGCGCAACAAGGGCAGAACACGGAATATGGAAGTGAGTGTGTAGAGGAAAGAGCGGATCCATGGACATGTCCCCGCAAACTCGACGTCTCTCACTAATGCAGTAATACAAATACAATGTCAAATCGTGATGCGGACTCGCGATGAAATCTCTGGCGAGCGAAGACATAAAAGCGATTGACGTTTACAGGAGACTGCAGAAGCACAGCACGGTGATGAGACTCCTCGCCGCGGTAAAACGTGTTTAAAGTAAGCCGTACGTCTGATTGTGGGTGAGGTCGCTGCAGTGAGAACACTGGACCACTAGGGGGCATGATGTTGAAGCTACAATAGTAGATACATAACAACGAGCGCTACGAGCGACATATTACAGTAGAGTCATTTGCAGGCTAAGACACACCTCGCGGTAAAATCACTGAAAGGGAATGAAACAGAGAGGCGGCTTCACAACTTCACCCCGTCAGGAACTTAACGGACCATGCGTTATTTAAACAGACGTCATTTAAACAGAAAGTCATTCTAACAAAAACAATGTTGTCTCGTTGGCGAACGTCTTCGCAAAATTTGCTATCCAATGTGTGCGGCTCCATGTTAATTAACTTCCTTTCCAACAATTAGCGGTAAGGTTTAATGAAAGGTTTAAACGCTAGCTTATTAACTAGTGTGTTATTTCTTGACTAATTGTCTTGCTGTAGTTTTGTAAAAACGCATCACATCACAAATAACAATCACCTGAATTAGCATTAAAACACGAGCACATTTCTTCCCCGTGTAATTTCCCCGACATTTGATTTCTCTCTCTCTCTGTGAGTTTCGGTTCTGCTATGATTACTGCTCCCTCCTCGAGCGCTCCCTCCCTGAAGATGACATTAATCAAGTCTGAGATCAACAAACTAACCGAGCAATATTTCTGCGCTGTTGAGCGGGGAGAAGAGGATCCCATCACGCGTTTCAGAGACTTTATTTTTAAGTGAATTCACTCCTCCGCTCGCGCTGATTAAGCCGTCTAGTGCTCGCACTTCAAAGCGCGATCGTCCTCGAGATCTCCTCGCCGAAGTCGCTCATTTGATTTCCCTGTTCATCTCCTTGTGGATTCGCTGCTGCGGCTGAAATCGCGTGATGCGCTCGGAGAGTCCGCGTTTTTAAATGTTACAGTGGAAGACATTTACGTTTATTTATCCCGTGGCGCATGACGTGCAGCCTGGACTCTGATCGGTCAGAAGACGATTCATTCTCTTGAACAGCAGCTCCGCGAGTAGCTCAGGTTTATAACGATAATTTATAACAGGACAAAAGTCCTGAGTGAAAGATGAAAAACCTCCCTTATACATTTCCAGCTTTAGGAGTGACACCCGGGCATGTTCGGACACCGACGCGTGATGTACGAGACTCGGTCCGCGCGCGCGGCGGCGGCGGCGACGGCCTTCTCCTGAGTGTCGCGCTGACTCTCTGAGCTTGGCTGACCTCCGAGCACGTCTCCCGATGTGTTAGCTGTCGACAGGGTGCTGACCGCTTCTTCATACATCACTGACAGTCGACAAATCTGCGCTACACCCTGCATGCTAATCAGCGCTCCCGCGCGTGTGTATTCACGTCACAGCGAGCGGACGGGAAGAGGACGAGGATGCAGATTACTCAAACGGGTGCAATTAGCCTGAATCAGCGGTTGTCAAGGGTGTTCTGGACGCCGCAGAGTCGTGCCGAGTTTCACATCAGAGTTTAAACGGGTTTAAATCTGATCGTCGGACGAGCAGGTCCTGTGAATGAGCGGTTAAAATAGAAACCGTGCGTTTGTGGACACACATTAGTAATGGTACATCAGAGTTTACAGTATTAATGCAGCACTTATTAATGTACAGTACTCTCACTCACACAGCCACTCACACACTCGCAACAGGCCCAGCCGGAGTCGCGGGACTCCCAGGACAAGGGTACCTGTCTCCTCTGCATGTCTTTGGACTGTGGGAGGAAACCGGAGTTCCCTCAACCGGCGGTGTGAATTCGATCAGGTCTACGTTCCCAATCCCTCGGCGGTGGTTTTTTCTCCGGTGTTATTTTTATCTCGTCACAACAAACGGTTGGAGCGTCTGCTCACCCGGACTTTGGCGTCCCTCATCAGATTGCAAAGGAAAGCCAATTAAGAAATAGAGATCGGCTTGTTTTGTTGTCTTCATGCTTAAATTTCACACTAAGTTGTAGCCGGCTTATGAAACAGTACCGTTCTCAGTTTACTCTTGATATTGTTTCTGTCTTAAATGCGATTTGCAGATGTTTGTTTGCAGAGATTGTAATTAAACCTAATCTTGTTACACATAGCATGAAAGAATAGGCTTTTATAGTATAATCATAGGAGGGGTAGAGAGTTTCTTCACAGCACTCAGGTGCGTTTTAGAGATTAATTTGCCACCGCATAAGCACCAGGACGTGCCTCGTGTATTTGTGTATCGCCTTTCGGTCTATACGCATACATTGTATCATTTATATGCAAATTGCATGCAATGAGTCTTATGATAACAATATATAGTCTTACAATATGTTTGTATTTTCTTTCGTCAGCCGCTCCGCTTGAGCTCGCTAAACATTCCTGATGGAACATTATTTATTTATTCGTTTTTGTTTGTTTGTTTGCTTGATTGTTTGTTTGTTTATTGGGAATACACCCGTGCATACAAAAGCGTCGGGGTTCGTTATCATCTGAAACGAAGAAATAAATCACTCTGAGATCATAGGCAAAGGCAAAACAACTGGAACGGGATGTTTTTTGGTTGTACTTTATGCCTTATTATACAACAGTCAGTTCCGACCGAGTGATCTGATTGGACGAGCGAGATTCAAACAGTGCTGATAATACACAGTAACAGCACTGGGACTGTTTCTTAGGACTGTCCACAACCTTTTGGCTACAGAGTACCGATATGAAGTTAAAACTACTTTCACCTCCTGTTAATTACACTAACCGTCGCTCGCTAACCGTCGCTCGCTAATCGTCGCTCGCTAACCGTCGCTCACTAACCGTCGCTCGCCAGCTCCACCAGTCGCGGTTAGTTAGTTCCTGCAGAGCAAAATAACTGGTTAAATGAAGAACCAAATCATAATCTGTTGATAAATAATAAATGGTCTTTGTGGTATTTGTGGCGTGTTATATAAAAGCGATATCACACTCAAGGTCATGCTGTTGTACTGAATATCAGCACGGCTGTGCTGATTCTTTCGTATTCTAGTTTTTTTTCTTCCCTGATTTTCTCTCTAATTTAGTCGTGGCCAGTTCCCACCCGTCTCTCTCCTGTTAGCTTTGCTTTCCCATCAAGGCGACAAGGACCAACCAGGGCTGGGGCAGGCGATCATGCGCTTTACTCCACGCAACACCGGGAACTCAGACTCGGAGGAAAGCGCAATCCGAGCGAGGAGGATAACAACACTCCCTGCCTGGGTTGAGACAGCAGCATCAGGTGTAGAGAAGACAATAGATCTTCATAAAGCATTCATAGATTTATTTTTTGTTTCTTAAAGAACGTCAATACATTTTATCTTTTAAAGTTATATTAATTATGAATAAAGTTGGTGTCTGCTCCTGCTCTTTTTTTCCTTTCTCACCAGCCTTTATTTTCTCTTCCTTTTATATCTCTCCTTTTTTTTTTTCTTTCTCTTTCTCACCGGTCACTTTTTTCTTTTAAAAATCGTTTTTTTTTTCTCTCTCTCATTTCCTTCACACATCAACCACTATTTGAAAAAAAATCTCTCTTACTGGACTCTCTTTTTTCTTTTTCCACTCTTACATCTCTTCTTTCTTTTTTTTTTTCTCACCAGCCTCTCGTTTTCCTTTTCCTAAACTCCCCTGTCCTAAAAATGTCTTAAAACTTTAACTTGCAGCTTCACTTCCCCCTGTTACGAAGCTCTGACACTGGAGACTCCTTCCATTTAATCTGTCACCATTTGAATAATTTCTTGTGCGCGTCCTTGTGAATGAACTGAAACGATGACGCGCATTAATTTAAAGCAGTGATTCGCTGCAGTGTGTGTAATTGCGTGACATCAGCATGCAACGTTTGCTGGCTTTGTGTTGCGTTTTAATACATTGCGAAGCAAATAGTGATTAAAGGATTAAAGAGAATAACCGCACTGTATTACCGCGTCTGTATCTGTATCTGTGTGTCGCTGCCAGATTGGTCTAGATGAAGCGCCGCCAGCTCGCCGCGGCCTTCTTATTTATTTTTGGCAAAGAATATTCACGTCACGCTTCATTTGACTAATTATTTTGCCCCGCACGCCGCCGTATTCGCGGCTCTCCTTGTTTTTTGTTGTTGTTTTTTTTTTCTCTTTTTTTCAGCTGCATTTGTTTTTGCATAAATAAACCGCCGCCCGGCATGGACCGAGCGTTAATGGAAATTAAACGAGGAGAACGCATGTCTGTTTCCGACAAGTGACGGCTCCCGTGTTCTCAGATAAACCTTCTGCGGGATCCCGATTAGGACTGCCACAGCGCAGAGCGATGATTCGAGGAACGGTGTTTTAGGTTCTGCTCAGACAAGACCGAGCGGCTGGAAGCCGTTATTATCGCCGCAGCTCACTGGGTTCTTCTTGTTAGTTCTGTCGTTTTTTTCCTTTTGAGGATTTCATCATGAATCCCTCGATCACCAACATCGGGAAGCTCCACAGCAGTCTCTAATGAGATAAGCTTCCCCAAAATTAGTCGCTCTCCTTGATAGCAAGCAATAACGCTGGAGAAGACGAGAGCACTTAGGCATGATTTTGTAATTATCCCCTCCGTTTTTTTTTTTTCTTTTTTTTTTGTCGGTTTCTGGCTTTAATCTGTGTGTGTTTGTGTATTTTGATTGAATATTTGTACTTTTTTTTACGAGTTGCTTAACATTAGCTTCTGCAAAACCAAGGAATTTTTCCTTGACGTCTGTAAAATCAAAAATAGCTCTTTCTTTTTTAAACAAAAAAAGGATTAATAGCAGTAATAATATTTTTTGCATTTCTTTTCAGGCTTAGCATGACGTGACAAAAATATCCTGGCATGATGGTTGAAAATATTTCTATGGTGTAGGAAATTATTTTTGTGTCTATATATGAATTAAATGCCACTTTTATTTAATATGTAAGCATAACTCAAATTTTTATCCTTTAGATTTTAAACTCTTAAAAAATACAGGAATACATGATGCATAAATATTTATTATTAAATTTCTCAATTGCCTCAAATCAGACTTACTTTTTTTTTTTTTTACTTTGATGATATCTGTGACGTCTCATTAAAATGATATTGTTATATTTGTTACATTTGTTATTAGGAATTTACAACATTTTGACATTATATCATTAATATCATTTCCAGTTCTACTTTTTTATACAAAAAGCAATAGAATACGAAACAACTTACTAAACGAGAAAAGTAAGCGATTTCACTGAAGAATGTGGAAGCCGAATAGGGTCAAAAGCTGGCGTGGACTGTAATTGTTAGTATAAGTGTCAAAATTAGGGCTGAAATGAGATTCATAAAGAAAGCTACGTAACGTTGGCCTGATTATTGTTCTTTAAAGCTGCTTCTGATTGTTTTATTATCAGAAACAAAGAACTTGATCGCTCTGAGATCATAAGAAATGCAAAACATTGGAACTGGATCGTTTCCTTGTCATACTTGATGCTTTATTATACAACAGTTAGTTCCAACCAGGTAATCTGATTACAAGAACACACATCTGATAACGTTTTGTCTTTCATGTCTCACTCACACACGTAACCTAATCTGCATGTCTTTGTCCACGACTGTGGGAGGAAAACGACAAACCCGGAGGAAACCCAACAGCAAGCACGGGGAGAACGTTCAAACTCCACACACACAGACACGAGAGGGGACTCGAACCCGGACCCCAGGGAGCTGTGAAGTCACGGTGCTGATCGGTGCATAACAGATATGATATTTCTAGAGCCCTTAGTAAATACAGTACCAGACTCGTCTACTGTATCAAGCAGATCATACTGTATGTTTAGGCTGAAATCCGATCTTCAGTCGATTAATCCTCACACCTGTAATCACGAACGCTGTTTTCCTAATGAGCTTTATGATGTTTAATCCCAGGCTTACCCACCTCGCGTCAAAGGAAGTGACTCAACAAGTGAAGCGAGCAAACAGGGCCATGTGTGTGTGTGTGTGTGTGTGTGTGTGTGTGTGTGTGTGTGTGTGAAAGTTTGCGGTGATGAATATTCACTTTGAGCAGGCTAAACACTTGTTAAGAGTCGACTTCATGAAAATGAAAAATGCCTCTTCGGGACATTCTGTTCGCGTCCATTTCGAGACGTTTTTAAATGATAAATGTGTCTCCGGATCCGTGATGCCCTGAGTGAACAACGCCAGTCTGTGTTATTCATATTTTACCGAACGGCCACGTTTTTTTTTTTTTTCTTTTCTTTTTTCTTCCGCTCAATCATGCCGTCCCTGCAGGTGGACCACTCGGGGCCAGAATAAAAACATTCCTCTGATTTATGCTGGCGCTCGACACAGCAGAACAGACTGGTTATTTTATGAATTGGGACACGGAAGAAGAGGAACATTACACATTTAAAGCCACGTGTCTTTTAGAGAAGGCTGTGAGAAGCGCTCTTATTATGGGTCTCTTTCTTCTTTTCCGTTCTCATGCTTTCAGCCGAGGCTTTTTGTGTCTGGTTTCACTCCAAGCAGAACTCATCAACGGATGATTTTAATTCATTAAAGACAAGGCATTGAAGATGTTAACATGTGTTTATGTGTGGCTCATTTGTACTGATGGGACGGAAGCCATTCCGTTTGAGTTTTTTTTTTTTTTTTCCGGGAAGCGAAAGAAGCGAAAATGTCTCTTTCTCCTAAAGATCCCCGTGGGCTTTTTCGGGACTGCGGAGTTCACCGAACGTATCCGTAAAAGTCTTGCTCGGGATAAAAAGGGGGTTTGTGAATGCAAATTCGGTATAATGTATTATTCAATTGGACTACTAAGAACAAGCGATCTCAGAGGAAGTCCTTTATGGCTCGAGTTTGATGAGCTCCCTCCGCACGCACCTTAAATATATTCAGCTCCTCAGTTAATGACCTGGTTTAGACCGTCTCAGAGCAGGAACACAAATTGCAATTGATATTTCAGGACTGCAGTCGGCTTCCACTGCTTAAGGGAGGAGACTTCGGTTTCACCGGAGACCGTACTGGCAGCTTCTTGGCCCTGCTTTCTACTGTACATACGCTGTCGTTCCTAATCAAGCTTTATCGTGTCGACAATGCCGCTTACGTCAAACAAGGTAAAGCATCACTTCTCCCTACTAATGGGCTTTCTGCGGCTGAGCCTTCTTCTGAAAGAACCTTCAAATCATTGGCAGACCAGCGGTGATGCCACACTGAACACATACAGTATCATATGATTTTTGTGCAGTTGTACGTAATGTTTGAACTTGTAACAAGTTAAGCCTGTTTTTAATCTCTTAAAGTTAATATGAGTGAAAACCATCGCTTGTCATGTTACTGAAATTCCTGAACATTTCCTGAACATTTGGGCCCGTTCCAGCTTTTCGTAATTTACACATTGCTGAAACTGGAAACTCCTTCCCCGAATCTTACATCAGAAAACTTCACCATATCCATGATTAGGAACGTAAGAACGACGTGGTCCCTCTTGAAATCTGTAAATCTCTTTCTTTACCTATATATAAGTGTTACAAATATTTTAAGTACCAGTGAGTATTACATTTGTAATGTTAGTTTTCAATCATAGCGTGTTTCAATCATAACCGCAAAACTGAAAATTGTAATTATTCACTTATTATGAATAGCCTGCTTGCAGTACCTTCAATTTCCACCAGGGGGTACAGACCACACTTTGGAAAATGTCAAACTGTAAAGTCAAGTCAAGGCTTTTATTGTAGTTTTAACCGTATACAGTACAGTATGGTTCAGTACACATGACCGAGGTGCTACTGTACATACAACATAAATGAACAACATTAATTAACCAAGACAAAAACCTAATTAGCTGACTAGCACTAGCTAAGACCACAAGTTAACAACAACATTAGTTTAAAAAAAAGAAACAACAGAAAGATGTAAAAAAAAAACAACATTTTTTTAAACTGAAAAATGAACCGATTTGCAGCTGCACAAATGTCAACGTGTCTGTTGCAGGGAATTAATCAACACCTTCCGACCAATCAGAGTTCAGAAGTCATGTGGCGTAAAAACGAACCTGCCGGAATCTAGGAGTTGTGATTTGTCTTGTTTTAGGATTTTCCCCAGGATTCTGAGTCGGACTTTAGTTCGCACTTTAAACCATTTTTATTAATCACATGAATGTGGCTTCAGAGAACGGATATGTCCTTAACATTTAAAAAAGAGAAAAGAAAAGAAAAGAAAAACCCCAGCACATGGCCGACTTCTCCCGGACAAGTGCAGGAAGCTTTCTGTATTGATTAAGCTGACCTTTCGGTATCCAGCGTCATGCTGTCTCCATCCTTTTATCTCGGAACACGTAGGGGTTTCGGATGCACGTCTTCGTTCAGGGAAGGAGTGAGAGGACGTGTTCACGTGTTTAAACGTCGGCCACTAAGCTCGCTCAGGCCCGTGACGAACTGTTCTGACTCGGCCTGGCATTTAGCCAGTGACATTTTAGGATGATATTTTGCTTCCAACTTCCAATCTCAGCTTGTAAGGGCACGAACTCATTTTTTGTTGTTGTTGTGTCTACTCTGAGCACGAGCGCAGCGGAGTCTGACAGGGGAACAGGTTATTATAGGACCAAGAAAAACAATGGGATTGCTATCAGTGATCAAGTGGTCTCGCTGATAACATGGTGTATTGATTTCTTACTGTGCTCGAGTTTTGTTGTTTTATTCTTGCTCTTTAAAAGTTGGCTAAAATCAATTTTTTTAAGCCTTTACTGCACAGTTGTGGTCTATAGATGCTGTACAGTACAGCTGTGAATAATGTCTCAAAGAGCTGATTGTATCCTAAAGGGATGATTGCTGGGATTTCTGAAAGCTTATGTAAGCTTAACATAAGTCCTATCATCCAAAAGTCGCTTTTAAGTCATGTTTAGACCTTTAGGAAGGAAAATAAATACAGTAAGTGAGAAATTAAATCATCTCATGTTTGTTTTGGCTGCGGCTTAAACAAGCTGTTTTTCCCGCTCATGGAAGAGCACCCCAATATACAGAATATCAAAGAGACATTAGGGACCAAACTGGTCTTTCTTTATGAGAATGAATGAGAATTTAAAAATAAAGAGCACAAACTTTCAACTCGCATTTCTGATCGGTTCCTGGATGCGAGTGCGAGAGTCGACTGTGACTGACCTTGAGAAAGTGTCTCCTCTTTCTTTGCTAACATGCTCTACTGTATTTGTAAGATTTATAGTGGTATTTGAGCTCGAGATGTTTTTAGAGACGAGTCTTACACTTGACGAGTTCAAAACAGACCTAAATGTATAAAATAACTCTGCTGAATATATATATATATATATATACAGAGTCAGCCAAAAATGTATACACACTTCAGTATGATGTATATTATATTAATATAATGTTATTATAATATTATCATACATATTAATATATATAAAGTATGTATAAAGTTTTTTTGGCTGACTCTGTATATAGGTATAAAAAATACATTTTCAAATCCATCTCTAACCAAAGTTCTCAAACCCCAGAAACTTTGCCTTGTGATCGCTACAAAGCAGTAAAACTGACACTGGAGACTCCTTCCATAAATAATAACTTAAATAAACATCATCTTGCAGAAAACAGAAAACTCTCTAACACTATAACATGGTTTCTGTAAAACGTCTTTGCACTTATCAAGTGTTCAGTGTACGAGTTCCTGTGAGCAGGATGTTATTACAGAAATGCACATTAATACAGACCTGTGATTTGCTTCTGCTTCTGTACAGCTCGACATTAAGAGTTGCTGCGTTGTAGATAACTCTACAGTTCTGTTCTGAGTGATAAGTTGCCAAAATGAGTTAAAGTCCAAAGATTTCATATACAGTTCATACATAAATGTTTATATACAGTATTTTCCTAAATGAATAGTGAATCTGTACGTGTGTGCTGTACAGTATATACAGAAGATCCTCGGCATACAAGTACAAATTTTATCCGTTTATCCAGAGGCGAGTTCTTAAGTTCTTAAAAAAAAATTTATTTATTTATTTGTATATTATTTTACAGCCACCCAAAAATATTACCGATGTTACAATTTCTATATTACACTATAATCACACAATTACACTATAATCATATTTTTTAAAATTAATAATAAAACAATGTGTTCGAACAAAATGCTCGATTCGGTTCATTCACTCAGAAGCCAAAGCACATTCCTTGCAAAAATTTAGTTCTTGAAGAGAAAAATTCTCAAGGCAATATCTATAAACCCCAGCGCTTATTTATTTATTTATTTATTTATTTATTCATTTATTTCTTTTCTGCAGTAAAAGCCTATACACTGTAGATGTGCTGTATCACGGTTAAATGAGTCACTAACTTAATTTAGAAAGCAATTTTCTGTTTGGAATAAATTATCATTCTATTTATTTATTTATTTATTTATTTACAATTTCTCAAGTGGCTTCTGCAGACTCAGTAATGCTAATGCCGATTCCGTTACTGTAAATTTACTTTTAAAGACTAGAAACTAAGAAAAAAAAAGTATATTGTTTATGTTCAAGAACTGTGTCTTAAACTTTATTTATTTATTTATTTATTTATTTATTTGTCACCTGCTTACTGATCAGAATGCGGCAGCTAAACTCTGTAATAAACCTTATTGTCAATTTCAGCAACTAGAAGTCATCTCCTCGTTGCCCTGGCAGCTGTTTTATAAGAGAAATCAACAGTTATGCTAATGCGCGTACGTACGGCCCGTTAGCGTCTCACGTCATGTTTCTGATGTTTCTGAGATCCGGCTCGAACCTGTTCCCGTGCAAATAACCTTTTGATTAGATAATACACCTACCTGCGGATCCATCAGGTTCTCGAGCTTCATGAGGAGACGTTGTGATTTAAACGACTGTAACTTTGCGCGCTGTAATAAGTACAGCGTGACTCTTTCGACCTCCGCGAGAACAGGCCGGTGTGTGCGGATCATGCTGTTCTGAGCTGTTTAAGTCTTTTTCAATTGCCTTTGAACAGCATGAAATTTAGACACACACAACACTCACACACACTACTCTCACACACACACACGAAATATAGGACCTCGCTATTATTTTTAGTCGAGGGCAACATTTTCATTGTTTTGTGACTCTGAGTGCTGTACATACAGTAAAATATGCACATGTGGCAGTTTTTGGAGTTACTGTACTCTTTCTCCTACGCTCTAGAAATACACACACACACACACACACACACACACACACACACACACACACACACACGTGCATGGTCTTGCGTAAACTGTATTTTGTGCTTACTGCACATTATTCTATTTACAGTATTACTTATTTGACTTTATTCATCTCCTCTATTTTTTTTTTTTTTTTACTCTATTTTTCAATTTTTCCGTGACAATGCCTGAAGCGATGTGTTTAACTGCCATGTCAAATTACTTGTAAGCAGTATCTTACCTGACTGATACATTTTTAATCTGATTTAAAATCAGATTAAATCTGGTAGACGTACTGTAGAACCGCGTTCTGTTTCTACGCGAGGTGTTGAAAACGCGCTGCGTGTCTGAGTGTCCTCAGGTAGAGCCCTGCTTTTACTGGAGGATTGGTTTGGGAGTATAGGAGTATAGTTTAGGAGTGGGCGTGGCGAAAGTAACAGGTGGGGGAAGAATGAGGGCGGATCTTGCTTAGCCCAGGTTATGCACAAAAAAAATTGTAGGCCAAAATGAATATAACTTTTTTTTTTCCTGAAAAATATGCATTAATACAAGAAATCTTACCTGAAGAAATTAAGCAGACAATGTATTGAAAATATTCAATATATGAATAGCTGAGGAGGCAATAAAATGCCGTAAAGCTTTATATCAAACACCTCTTTGATGGTGAAGTGACCGATGCAGAAGAACAAACACCGACACCAAGTTTGCAAGTTCAGATTTGTGTCCAAAATTTGGTACTGATTCAACACAAAATTAAATAAATCATTAAATTATAAATAAAGAGAAGATGAATAATTTTAAGCCAGTTTTGTCTTATGCTGTGACAAAATGAATGGACAGATATTCAGACAGACAGAAAAATGTTTCTGAGACTGGTTTCGGTTCCTCCAATGAATGAAACGTAAAGATACCATTGAAAGAGCGAGTTCTGATCAACATATACTGTACAAACAAAACTTCTCTTTCATTTATATACTGTAGATACAGTAGGTACTGTAAATGTCACTAGCTCGCCAGATGTTCCCCCTCCACACCACTAGAGGTCCCCATAACCTGGGTACTAAGATAATCTCTCCTGAGTTCTATCACTTCCTCATTTAGAAACACTTTTCAGTGACCGTATATGAAGTCTTAAAATCTTAAATTCTTTTAGTCGGTTAAATTTTTTTCTCTTTTGACCTCACGTCTGCTGTTTTCAACTACAAATTAGCATCATATTTTCTTGTTTCGTCTGTAAATTTTTAAACTACACTACACATAACTTTCCTCCATAATAAGTGCATTTGCAGAGAACAATCTTGCTTAATTTCCATCGAGTGTCTCCGGTTGGAAGCTGCGTACGGTTTGAAACTGTTCCCAGATGTTCAGTAGTGACCCCCAGGATAATGGATGGAGCAGCAGAAAAAGCTGACTCCGGCGCCGAAAACAACCCGGGGGTCAGAGAACGAAAGGTGACCGAGAGCCCCGGCAGTGCGGGAAGTCTGGTTTAGAAAATAAATCACGGCTTCGTAGTAATCTCTCTTTTCAAACTCGCTGTCTGGAGGCTGATTTATGCGTCTGCTTTTGGATGTAATCTAAACGTGTGCACTAGGGGGCGGTGTGGTACGTTACTGATTGAAATAAATAAATGTAAAAAAAAAAAAAGTGTGGTATTTTGTGGTACAGTGAGGACTAAAGAAAGGCTTCGAATCATTTAGAGTTGATTTTATTTTCTAATTCTCGATTCTGAAGGTCAAGAAGGTGTAACGTGTAACGTCGGCTCTGAGAAGGAAGCGCTGCTCAAAATCACAGCTAACGCACTCCCTCTAAAACGGCGTCGTTTCCGTAGCAACAGTTTGTTTTGTTTATTTATTTATTTTCATTTCTTGGACTCTTTTCAGTATTCCGACACTGAACATTTACTTTCTAACATAGCAAGTTAATCAGCCAGTAAACATTTACAGGTGAAATTGTGAAAGCGTTAACAGGATAAAAGTCCTTTAGGTTTGATATTAAACCCAAGAGAAGCTCTTAAAAACAGAAAGAAAGGGTTGAAGTAAAGGAGGGAGGATGTGCCTGAGGGATGCACGTGTTCATTCCACCAGGCAGGTCACGTGACCCTCAGTCAGTCAGTCAGGTGACCCTCTCGGCGGAGCGTCATGGGATTCCCTGGTGTGGAGCTGAAACCCCGAGTCCTCACCTTCAGGACCGTCAGCCTGATCGCGGGCGTCTCGTACGGACTCGGCCTCGGGCGGTTTAATGAACGTCTGGTTCATCCAGAACGTCTGTTTTTCCCCGTGTAACCCTGCATGATTCACTGCTCAGCAGTCACCTGAATCATCTTCTGCATTCGCACAAACCCAAAATAAAGCGCTCCATGTTTAGAACTTAAACGTCGCGTTCCAGGGCTTTCTGCAAACAGGACTTTTATGTTATTCTCATTCGGTTTCTCAGCTTGTAATGGACCTATGGGTCATTTCTTCTCTCCTGGTTCCTCGCCATTTCCCTGATGGAAACACAGAGAATAGAGGTTGTTATTGTGCGACGCGGCGACTCGCTTATCTCCTAACCGATCGCTGTTTGTTCATAGTCGCATGCAGGAGTGGATCGTACTTGTATTGTGTTCCAGCAGGGACTGTTTCTCCTGTTTCACAGCAATAGAAGGTTACAGTATTATTATTTTTTTTTTTGCATTTCTATCATTACTTCCTGGTAATACATTTCCTAATTTTGGATTTGTCTGCAATCAAATGCACTGTCTGCTGTGCTTCGATTAACTTACTGATGTCAGGAGACCCACGGTCAAACAGGAAGGTTCTTGTTTCTGGGTTACTACCAGCAAAAGACTGAGTTTTTATATGTTTGGCCAAACGCCTGGTGTCATGTACTACAAAGAACATCAACCTGTTAACACGTCCTGATGAAATCCTGGAGAACAAAGAGTGGAAGTTGTGTAGACGTCAGTCGGGAGTCGAAAATCCAGGAGAAGGATAGAATCATCAAAGAGTTTACTCGTTTGATTTAAATAAATAAATAAATAAATAAAACGCTAACGACATATTTATAAAAATGTGCTCTACCCCCACCCCCCATTTAAGAGTAATGTATTGAGTGATAGAAGAGAAGAAACACACGGTTAACAAACGGAAAAAGTCATGCACGTAGGATTTTGCGAGAACCGCCGCAGCGTGGAGAAAGTCCTCCTCCGACCAGCAGGAGGTGCTACGCCTACTTCCTGCAGTTTCCATGGGAAAATTCACACGTGCAGATTCTTGATGTGGCATCAACATATCCAAAAATATTCAATTATACATACAAAAGAAAAATGGAAAGAAAAAAAAAAAAAAAAAGTCCATCTACTATATGTTGTGTGTGTGGGTGGAGCCTAAATGTAACACCATGACATGAGCAAATTATAGAAACGTTAAATAAGTCACCACTTGTGTTCGTTTCCACCCTGATCGTTTCTTAGCTGAGCAGCGTTTTTTATAGATATTAGGCGTTAGATGTTGAGTGTTAGCCCTCGCGGGCGTAACTCGCAGCGGCATAAAAGCCGAATAGTCAGCATCTCATCTTTCACACACTCATGCAATGTTTGTGTGCAGCTTGCAAAGCTGGCAGTTGTATAAGACTTGCAGCTTGACTGCATAAAACAGCGCTTTGCCTCCAGGACGGCTCCTTGGCTGGGATTCGGCTCTAATTTAGCACATGCTGGATCAGACGGGCCGTTTAGCGCCGAGTGATGTAGCGGCGTCCAGGCTCTGAATAATGCATGACTGGAGCGAGTGACACTCTCTGGCTGAGTCAGGAGGAGACAGAGCGCTGCCTCGACTAAAGCGGGACGCGGCCTCGTTCTGCTCCGCTCTGCTGTGCTTTATACGTTTTCCAATGTTAATTAGTTAATGTTCTTTTCTGTAGCTCGTAATTCCAACCTCCAACTGGGAAGAGACTCTTCCTCCCTGAACTACCGCAGCACACAGTCAGGCATCGACTTCCAACATGGCCGACCAAGCGTTTCATTTAGATCGATCTACATACGCAGGGCTGTGCAAAAGTCTTGACCCCCCTCCTTCATCTTCACAATCTTAAAGAACGAAATGGAAACAAATGTTTTAAAGGCTGCAAAGTGCCTAAAAGATACAATCTACTGTACCAAAAAACTGGTTGTTTATGTAGCAGCCTCGTTTCCCGTCTCGTCCATTCCAGCCACGCTGCATTACAGTATACCAACCACTCACCAGAACGGTACGAAGATCATCTGTCAATATCTGCACCTGTTTTTCGCTGGTTTGTGCCTTAAGGTAGATGTTTGTTTTTTATGCTTGAATGATTCATAGGTCACTGTGTGGCTTAAAAAATAAATAAATCAAAAATACATTCCTCCGGTACAGGGACTAGACTGAAAATAAAAGGCACGAACTTGCCAAAAACGAATGAGCGTCCTTTACTAAGCCTGGAGAAATATTCCACAAGACTGCATTAAAAATACAAGAAGGTCTGGATCTTTGGAATCGAAATATGAAGAAATCAGGTGAGGGGGCTCAAGACCTTTGCACAGTCCTGTATGTACAGTTTACCGCTCTGAGGATGAACATATACATCGCTCTTCTTCACTGTTACATGTTTTGCTGGTTGGTAACAAATGAAACCATCGAAGCGTCCATGTTTCTTTCCCCAACGTTAGCGCCGGAATGCGCAGAAGTCATGAAGAACTTGACTCCAACCTCCAACTTCTCACATCTGTCAGGACTAGAAGCGGGCATGGTCCGGATTTATGATCTAACTCTCCCTCTCTAGTTCCTCAACCTCGGCTGCCTCTCTCCAGTTCATAATTGGTCCCAACTAAAGTTTTTCAATCTTTGATTTCAGAAGCTGCGTGAAATATTGATCCCAAAATATGACCCCTGACCCCAAACTGCGCAGTTACTCAAAATGGACGGCTGCTGTACTGTAAATGCATAATACAGTAGCACCAGACGTTAATAGTAACGGACACAGGCTTCGTTTGTCTCCTGAGCTTCTCTGCAGGAAAGTAAACGCACCCTCAACACACATGCTTGTTTTTTTTTTTTTCCCATGATGCACGTCTGTAATATCGACTGGACGAACCTTTCAGGATGGCTTTATAAGGAACTAAAAGACGATCAGAGACGGTCAGTGTCTCTTGCTGTTTACTGAATATCTGCGCTCCCGCGTTCGTCCACGGTGGTTCATCCCCGGTGCACGGCCTCGCAGGCTTGCCTGGAGATTAGAGATTTATAGACAAAGCTGCTCGAGTGACGGAGAGCATGACAGAGAGACCGAGAGAAGAAGGAGATAACAAAAAGCAAGGCGAAGCAGTGTGTGCGATGATTGACGGGCGCTCTTTTCCCTTTTCAGCGACGCGCCTCCCACTTTCCGCGCGAATCCGAGCGAAGGCTTTCGGACGGAGGTGGGCATTCGGCGGTTGAAGCCTTGCAGGAGGGGCGTCTTTTGTGATGAAATGCTGAGCGCTCGGGAGAGAGAAAGGGCGGGAGGCTGCCGGATCCCCCGTTGCCATGGTGACTTTTGTGCCTGGCTGAGCGGCTGCTGTGTGTGACAGGGAGGCGGCGGAGGACCGTGGCTCAAACCAGTGCAGGAATTCGGCCGGAGAGGAACGGATTGCAGAGCGGCCGGAGGCGGACACGACCTCGATGCGGCCCGCGGGATCCGAAGACGTCTCGCTCTGCCGCTGATATTGAACTTGAGCAACTCTGCGATTGGACTTGGGATTCTCGAAAGCTGGCTTTGCATGTTTTTGAAAACACGTCAGACTTGGATTTATCCGGACAGATCATCCACGCACTCTCTCATCAATCGGGAATTGTTCTGGCTCTGGGAACGCTTTCATCTGCACAGCTTGAAAACCAGCCACCGATGATGTAAGTACGACGGAAACGGATTGATTTATTTCCGTTCGCTGAAAGTTTGAAAGGAATTTGAAAGGAATGGTGCTGATAGCGAGGGAGGGGCAGGGAGTGTGAACAGGAACGATGCTTCCTTCCTACTGCCAAGCTTTGATTTGGTATTTTTTTTGGACGGAGATGATACCATCAGGGCACAAATAGCTTGAGAGGCTGGATCGATACTCCGTCCCATTATGCAGTCGTGTGCATACAGGCTGCGAATCAGCCAGCCATCGATCCTGTAGATTTCACTAGTAATTAAAGCGGCTATGCGTCTCACAGATAGCACCAGGGACTTTGATTGAAGTTCTGATCTTCCTAGTTTGAGCAGTTTACGAGACGAACGCGAGACCCGATGTGGCTGTTCCTGAGTCGACTTGTTAGATGTTCGATGGTTCCTGAAGAACAAAAGTTTCCTGAAGGTCTAGGAAGATCTCCCTGACACCATGAAGCACATGATGAAGCTGACCGATGCATGACTTCACCTGTCTTGTCGTATCACCTCGATACCCGGAGCTGATGGTTCACTTTCAATTCCAACTGGAACTGCATTGAGATGTTCAGAGATCTGAGTTATGGTCTGCAAGCGCTATGAGACTCTCTCTCTCTCTCTCGCTCTCTGTCAATCTTCCTCTCAGGAGCAGAAGACAAAATACTGGGCTAAAGAAATCATTCTATCATTGGTGCCATACACTTGTAGAAGAAACGTCCAGCAACTCTACATCATGCTGTTAGATAATTTTAAAACTTGTACTTTATTTAGGATTATTTTATGTTGGATTGTTACAGCAGCTGTAAACATTTATACCCACATGCAGCTCGTCTTTTTCTCTTTCTTAAAATGCAATGAGTTGACATGAAGAATCCACTGTACAAGTTCCTGTGAACGACGTTACTATAGCAACCGCAACTTACAGTACCACCTCTCCGCTTTCAGAGTGACACTGTGCGCTTGTGCATAGAGAAGAGGGCAGATAGCGCCGTCGTCCGAGTGTGTCACGCCCGGTTCCCACTTTTTCCTGATTTTTGCTGCAGTTTCAGTCTCCACGTCGTTAGCTACAGAGTAGCAAAGGATAAAGGTAATGGGAAATACCGTGGTTCAAGGCATCAAGGCATGATGATTTGGTACAGTAAAGACACGGGTAATGAGAGTTACTTACAAAAGGTTGTAAGGGTCAAGGGATCCCTATAGAGTATTTGAGACCGTACCAAAAAGGTGCAAATCACTACAGGTCACCCTGACACACCCTATGAAGCTTTGCGATCTGTAGCAAGCAAACACGTGCTAATCCTGCTAGCTGCCACCGGGGGCAGTGGTAGTTCAGTGGGTTTAGTCTCTGACTTACTGAACAGAAGCTCAGTGGTTCAAGCCTCAGCTCAACCACGTTGCCAACGTTGGGCCCTTTTTAACCAGGTCTCCTCCAGGGGGCGCCGTGTCATAGCTGACACCGGCTTCCTGCCATGGAACCATGAAGAAGCAGTTTCATTGTACTGAAGTGTTTATATGACAAATAAAGGCTTCTTCTTCTTCTTCTTCTTCTTCTAGCAGGAGCTCCTGTTTGATAGATTAGAAAGATTTTTGCTAAATTAGAAAGAAAAGAAATGCATGGAAAAAAAGTGATGCTCTTATTAAAGATTCAGATTGAACAGCACTGTGGTTATTATAAGCAAGTAATTAAATTGATGGGTGGTGCTGTTTGGACGCGGTACTGACACAGGGTCAAAAACTATTTATATCACGACTGATTAAACGTAAATATCAAACGCTCTAAAGGTCATAAATTGCTTGAAAAATCTAGCACAGTGTTGGAAGAAAATCTTCTCGCATATTTTTCGAGAGTATCGCATCCTCTTTTTGTTTTGAGTTAAAGAGCATTGGGTGCAATATCGCCATCTACTGGACCGGAGTGTGGAGCGGCACATTACTGCTTTGTAAAGGCGTCACATTTAAACATTCAGCAAGACAAGTTACACGACATATCGCTGCTTAAGATAAATCAGACAAGAAGAATGAGTTGAATCGAACAGAAAATTGCAGAAAAAATGCGCGGAAAGAAAAAACGTAATCAAATCGAGAGTGCACCCATGATTCACAGCTCCAGCACACAGGCCACTTTTAAAATCTTATCAATTAATTTGTAGCTATAATATGCAAATCAACATCATGTGTTTTTGGAGACGTCTCAGATTCCAGATCGTCCTCGGGGGGGGGACCTCAGACGTTCCCAAACCAACCCAGTGAGATAAACGTATCAGCAGGGTTCATTCCGGGGTTTCCGTCCAGCATGGTATCAGGCTCGAGTGGTACTGTATCTGTCGCTCTTTTCTTTCTGAAATAAACAAATTATTTGTCCGCATATCAAGTTAGGAAGCTGAGGGTCAGTCAGGATACAGCGCCCCCTGGAGCAGATAGGGTTAAGAGCGTCGATTAAATGCTCAGCAGTGGCAGCTTGGCGGTGCTGGGGATTGAACCCTCGACCTTCTGATCAGAAGCCCAGTAACCCGCAGCCTTAACCAATTGATCCTCCACTGCCCTGTACCGTGGTACCTCAGCATACGAACGTAAGAGTTTTCACCTTAAAAACTGAAATTCTGCAAGAAATTCGCCTGGGTTTATGGTATACTGTGGAAGCAGCCGAACTCAACACGTTGCCGTACGTCCCGGAGCTGCACAGCACAGAGAGCCGAGCAAAACCAGTTTACATCATTTTGTGTGTGCATTTCGTGCAAGCAGCAAGGACGGTAGCAAGAAGAAAACCGAAAGAAAGACGCGTTCAGTTTGGTTTTTAAAGCGGCCGGTGCAAAGAGGAATCATAAGTTAAGGTTAAGTGAGATTTAGTGTCTATTTATTTCATATTTGACTTAATTTGTGTGTCTTTTCTAAAATGTTTTGATTGTTTTTAGATGCAGAAATATGATACTTTAGGGTGGTTGGGACCCAATCTGCATTTACATTATTCCCTATAGGAGAATGCGTGTCGTAACCCCAAACTCCGCCTTTATTAAATTATCCACTGTAATTATGGCGCCGTACAGCGCTGAGCTCTGACTGTATTATGGAGTATCAGCTTGTTTCAGCTACTCGTGTAGCGGCTGAGCTGCTCTTCCTCCTCCAGCGTATGAGATGTTGTAATTATGCAGCTGCACTGATGGAGAACCGCCTGGTGCTTGGGTGATGTGTTAACTGCGCGGTGTGGGCGAGTTACTTTCTATAGTTTTTATTCATGCATGTTTGTTTCTTGTGAAAGATCAGTGAAGAGTGAAGCACCGCAGAGTTAAAGAGTGCGCTGTGGTCGAACGCCGAGGTTTCTGATGCTTCCCTAATGTTCTTTCTGGCACTGGTTTGCATGTTGATTGCTCTAATCTCTCTCTCTCTCTCTCTCTCTCTCTCTCTCTCTCAGGAGCTGCAGTTTGAGAGACTGACTCGAGAGCTGGAGGCTGAGCGCCAAATCGTCGCCACTCAACTGGAGCGATGCAAACGAGGATCTGAGACCGGAAGCACCATGAGCAACATAAGGTAAGGATTTTCTCATGTGCGCGTGTGTGTGTGTGTGTGTGTGTGTGTGTGTGTGTGTGTGTGTGTGTGTGTGTGAGAGAGAAAGAGAGAGAGTTATTAAAAAAAAATCTGTCTCAGTGTGAGATATGTCTGAGTATGGTATGGTGTGATACCTTTGGGAATCCAAAATACAGTTTTCTAGGTTGTGTGTGTGTGTGTGTGTGTGTGTGTGTGTGTGTGTATTCTCTACCTGAGTTAGGCCAGCATGGTTTCCACATGAAAGGAGCAAGGAGCAGGTCTCGGGGAGGGTTCGCCTGCCTCCCCGAGCCACATTGACATTTTCTGCATGAAGAAGTAGCAGCTGGGTCTCCGTACACAGATACACACACACACACACACACACACACACACACACACACACACACACACACACACAAACGAGCAGTGATATTTCTGCATTGTCGGAGTGGTGGTAGTTGTGGGTGGAGTTACATTGCTATAAATAATAACAATAAATAATAATAAATAAAACACCGTCCACCTTAATGATGATTCTGTTTATGCAAATTAGAGGGAGGGGCCAATGCTCTGGGGAAGGAATGACGCAACATTAAATGCAAAAGCAAAATTTAAACAGTACAATTATGAATGATACAATTATCATTAAATGTAATGTAATATATCATTTGTAAGGAATGAAAACAACCTCTGCCATGAGGTTAGAGAAAAATATTCAACAATATGAATACCGTTCTGATTATTCTCAGAATAATGTACCTGAGCATCCGGAAGTAGTTTATACAGCGCTGGAACTGGAGACTCCTTACATTATTGTTAAATAAACGCATTTAATGGAGGGAAAAAATATTTTTTAACGATTGCATGTGTATTTGTTTGAGCGTCTGCTGTAGACGTCCCTGTGATTGAACCGTTACTATAGAAACAATAACATGTCAGCGATAACTGTTCATATTATATGTACTATAATAATGTGTTAGCATTAATGCTGTTTAATGATGTTATTAGCTGATTGAGATTCTGACCAATCAGAATCCAGAATAGAGCTGTGTGCGTTTTGATAGATTTCTTCTTTTTTTTTCGATGTAGTCGATCTTTTGTTGGTCACTTCAGTTAGTTGACTACTGAGTCAGTATTTGATTCTGAATCGATTAAATTATTTAGGTCAATTTGCTAATATCAAATGCTCTAAAAGTGATATATAAATATAAATATAAACAAGCCGCTCCAATCATCCACAGATACTCTACTTCTGTTTTGCGAGAGTATCGCTTCCACTTCTTCGGAGTTCATGAGCGCTGTGTGTATGTGTGGTGCAGCGCTGCCACCTACAGGCCTGGAGTGTGGAGCAGGACTTTGCTGCTTTGCGCGAGACGTGACAGTCAAACTATTAGCAAAACAAATTACACAAGAGTTCAGTGTTTATTAGATCATTTTAGTAGTTTGTAAGAATTTAAACCCTGGAGGAAATATATGAGACAAATCAGACAGATGAATCGAATCAAAAATCAAATACAGCTCTAGCACAGAAGACATTTTTTTTATTAATTTATCCGTTAATTAATTTACGTTTTCGGGATTTATTATGCGTATAACTTGCATATAATTTGTGAAAATTTGTGAATGCATAAATGACACTGCAGTATTTACAATCTTTATGATTTTTTTTTTACACAGTTTAGTGTGTAAACAACTTGATCACTGATACATAAACAATAAGTGAGTTAGAGGCTTTAATCTGATTTAAATACCATAATATCAGAATCAATAACTTCACTTGCACCTGGGGTTTTTTGTCACGTCCCCTGTACAGTCCTGACCTCACTTTAAGACATGTTGGGGCATTAAAGGAGTTCCTGGGGGGCCGGCGTTTCAGATCATGGCTGAGAAAACTTTCTACCTTGACGGTGTCCAAGCGCTAGTGACACACCGGGATAAATACATTAGTGTAGCAGGAGACTATATAGAGAGATAAAGAGAGATTTTACTCTCAGAACTGTCTTCTGTTATTCTGCACAATCAAAAGTCCTGCTTTGACTCGAACGCCTTTCGTAATAATCTGGTAACGATCCTGAGTCGTGAGTTTGAGCTTCACTTCCTGACTAAAATGTCATTCCAGGTCTCTTGAAATCGATAGTAATTAGCCACGATTAGCCGTCACACATCCACATCGTCCACGTCGTCCGCGGCTGTTAATTACGTTTAGCTGTTAGCGCCTTAGCGAGTGTGTGTGTGTGTGTGTGTGTGTGTGTGTGTGTGTGTGTGTGTGTGTGCGTGTGAAACTCAGGCTTTCCTGTTGGAGCGTGGAACGTGCTGTCTCGTAAAGGTCTATTAATTAGTTTGGAGGAGTGTTGATGGTCTCGCACACACACACACACACACACACGCATACACACACACATGCATGCACAAACACATGCATAAACACACACGCATTTTTATATTGACATTCCTGGCTTGGCAGAAGGTTGACAGCTTCACGTGGCATCTTTTAAACAAGCAGAATAACGATGTTCAATTATTAAGAAGTTCTGCAGTGCAGTGACACTCGAGCATCACTCAGAAGTGTGTGTGTGTGTGTGTGTGTGTGTGTGTGTGCGTGTGTGTGTGTATGAGAGAGAGAGAGAGAGAGAGAGAGAGAG
>QMIH01000013.1:31103-49039 GCA_003987875.1 Clarias batrachus | reverse complement strand
TAGTTAGCATATTGTGTAGTTAGCATGTTGTTTAGGTAATTGGTTGTGCAGTTAGACTGTTGTGCAGTTAGTGTGTTGTGTAGTTAGTGTGTTGTTTAGTTAGTGTGTTGTGTAGTTAGTGTGTTGTATATATAGTGTTTTGTGTAGTTAGCAGGTTGTGTAGTTAGTGTGTTGTGTAGTAAACATGTTGTGAAATTAGTGTGTTGTGTAGTTAGCAGGTTTTGTAGTTTGCGGGTTGTGTAGGTAATGGGTTGTGTAGTTAGAATGTTGTGTAGTTAGCAATTTTTGTAGTTATCATATTGTGTTGTTAGCATGTTGTGTAGTTAGCAGGTTGTGTAGGTAATGGGTTGTGTAGTTAGAATGTTGTGTTGTTAGCATGTTGTGTAGTTATCAGGTTGTGTAGTTAGAGGGTTGTGTTGTTAGCATGTTGTGTAGGTAATGGGTTGTGTAGTTAGAATGTTGTGTAGTTAGCAGTTTTTGTAGTTATCATATTGTGTTGTTAGCATGTTGTGTAGTTAGCACATTGGGTTGTTCGCGTGTTGTGTAGTTAGCAGGTTGTATAGTTAGCGTGTTGTGTGACAGCCGTTTATGGATGTTTGTTAAGCGGACTAATTTCTGCATGTTAAATAACTGTGAAGTCTTGCATTTATATGCCCGTCACCCCCCCTACCCCCCGCTCCCCCGGGTGCGACGTTAACTGTGTGTATTTTAGAAGTGTGTAGACGTTAGATTTGGGACACAGCACTCCTCTAAACGAGCGCTACGCTGGTGATTGTAGTGCAAATGTCTCACACTCGCCTCTTATTACACTCCTGCAGTCTGAAGCTTCAGATCGTTTAAAAGTGAGCGGCTGCAGTCAAACCCGCCGCTGCGTCTCTCCATCTCTCTCTCTGCGGGTGATGATGGAGGGGAGTTTGCTGGTCGGGTTCGACTCCTGTCAGTGTAACACTGACATTGAAACACTGAAAGGGCGTCGGAGGTTCGGATGAAAACTTCAAAGCCGCGGCGTTCCGGCGCTTCGGCGTTCCAGGGATCGGAGTTCAGAGCGAGTTTGGGGATGTGAAGAGCTGAAGCCCGGAAGTGAGGCAGCAGACTGCAGAATCAATTTAGTGATGGATTCACACTGTGTCAAGTGTGTGTGTGTGTGTGTGTGTGTGTGTGTGTGTGTGTGTGTGTGTGTGTGAGACAGAAAAGTGAAACTTTGTCCTGGCAGTGTCACCTACAAGCAGCAGTTTTCCCCTCTGAGTTCACATCACACGGTCCAAAGAGCAGTTACACACACACACACACACACACACACACACACACACACAAGCTGTAGCTCACTCAATCTCATTAGACATGCAAATGCCTGTTTATCTAGTCCAAACAGTAGATAGCAGCTGAGTCCCAATAAAGCGAACTCTGCTGCCAGGAGTGTGTGTGTGCATGTGTGTGTGTGTGTGTGTGTGTGTGTGTGTGTGTGTGTGTGTGTATCCAATCACAGCAATAAGCACACACACACACACACCGGGCAGCAGAGTTCGCTTTATCTAGAGATTAAATAAACAAGAAAATAAAACTTCCTTTCTTCCTTCGTTTATTCATTCATTCTTTAATTTCTTCCTTTTTTCTTTAATCCCTCCTTCCTGCAACCTATTAATTCATTCCTATGTTTCTTTCCTTACTGTAAATTGTTCCCTCGTTCCTTCCATCCATCCTTTCAGCCAACCTTACTTTCTCTCATCCTGCAAACTATTCTTTCCTGTTTCTTTTTCATTCCCTTCTTCATTCCATCGTCTATCTTTTCTTTCTTCCTTCACTCTTATCTTACTTAATCCTTTCCTCTTGGAAACTATTCCTTCCTTATTTTCATTTATCCACCCGTCCCACTTATTTCTTTTCATCTTTCCTTAATCCCTCCTTCCTACAAACTGTTCCTTCCTTCAGTCATTGAACGCTCAACTTCCCATCAATTAATCATTTCTTCCCTCCTTCCTTTCTCTACTTCTTTACATTTTCAGCATGCCCTTGTCATTTACACACGTACTGTAGACACACACACACACACACACACACACACACACACACACACATGCACGTTCTTACACTTTGTCAGTTGTTGTGAAATCAGAACACACACTTGGCTGAGTGTTTAATGAGGCATGAAGAACACGTTCACCAGAAACAATTCCACTTCTGTTTAATTGGCTGACTTGTTACGGGTCTGCACGCGCACACACACACACACACGCACACACACACACACACACGCACACACACACACACACACACACACACATGCAGAGTTTAAACTGTGTTTATGGCAGATTTTACTCTGTGTTCATAAGAAAAGCCGTTGTTCCAGCGTTCTTCCTCCTTTATTTCTGTATTCTCTTCTTTCCTCCTTGTTCCTTGTTCGCGTCTGCGGTTCGATCCCGGAGGAGAAGCTGGATGATGCTGTTGCTCCTGCAGCCTTTAGACTCAGGGTACAGGAGCGGCAGGTCAGGCTGAACCGTTTGCGTGTTATTGTGGGGTGGGGATGTTGTTCCCTCCGTGTTTTGACTCGTTCCTTGTTTGAGTTCGTTAATTTAACATTCTAAATGTCTGACAATCTACACTGTAAACCCAAAACACACGTCTCATTCGCACCTTGCTGGAGCGCTCCACTCGTCCTCCTTCTCCCACTGTCTCAGGTTCAGGTTCTGTTATTTATTTCAGCGCAGGAGGAACAGCAGCGCCTCGTCCCCGCGCGCGTCTTTAAAGCGTCTCCAAACTGTCTCCATAAAAGTCATTTCAGCATCGCTGAGAAATTCCTTATTTTAGCTTTTTCCTGTCCAAGAAATAGCATCCGTGCCGCTCAGTGCGACAGGAGCGGAGCGCCCGCTGAGGCGTGTGTGAAATCAGCGCAGCGTGGGGTAAAGTGGTCATTCCCTACAGACAGACAGACAGAAAGGAGGAGGAAATGAGGGGGAAAAAAGATTTCCTTTTTTCTCACCAGGGCTGTGAGAGCTGAGATAGACTCGAAGAGCCACCAGGTGAAGCAGCATCTGGAACCGGGGCAAGCAGACGATGAGGGGTGGGGGAGGAGGGGGAGGAGTTTGGGTGGTGTTTGGGGAAGACAGAATAAACGTGTGTGAAAAAAAAAATCCACTCTGTCAGATGGGTGTTATGATAGAAAATCCACCATCATGAACAAAAAATAATAGTAATTATTTTAACGGTGGGAAAGAAGATCAGAGACACATAGAGGTCAGACTGATGAAGGAGGGGGCGGGGTGACCAGTGATGGTTCAGCAGGGGGGTGGAGTCTATACGATGATGAGAGCAGGGATGAGGCACTGGGCAGGTTCGAGCCAATGATGAGGCAAAGCAAATGATGGGAACATCAAAGAGGCGAGGGTGGAGTCAACACAACGACAAGGCCCATGATGGGTGATGAGGTCGGGGGAGGAGCCAAGCAATTGATAAGCGTAATGATGAGGCAGAGGGTGGGGACAAGCCAATGTTGAGGCAGGGGCGGAGTCAAACCAATGATCAGGGCAATGAGTGATGATGAGGCATGGGCGGAGCCAAGCCAATGATCTGGTCAGTGATGAGGCACTGGGTGGAGTCAGGCCAATGATGAGTTGAATGCCAATGTAATGATGAAACCAATGATGAGTGATGAGGCAGCAGAAGGAGCCAAGTAAGTGATGAGCCTAATGATGAGATGGGGTCAAGACAATGATGATGCAGGGGGCGTGGTCAAGCCAGTGATGAGGCTAATGATGTGTCAAGGGTGTCATCAATCCATAGATGAGTTCAATGATGAGGTAGGGGGCGTGGTCAAGCCAGTGATGAGGCTAATGATGTGTCAAGGGTGGGGTCAATCCAGAGTTAAATTCAATGCTGATGCAGTGGGCGTGGTCAAGCCAATGATGAGGCTAACGATGCCAAGGGTGTGGTCAATCTAGAGATAAGTTTAATGATGATGTAGGGGGCGTGGTCAAGCCAATGATGAGGCTAACGATGTGTCAAGGGTGTGGTCAATCCATAGATGAGTTCAATGATGAGGCAGGGGGCGTGGTCAAGCTAATGATGAGGCTAATGATGTGTCAAGGGTGTGGTCAATCCAGAGTTAAATTCAATGCTGATGCAGTGGGCGTGGTCAAGTCAATGATGAGGCTAACAATGCCAAGGGTGTGGTCAATCTAGAGATAAGTTCAATGATGATGTAGGGGGCGTGGTCAAGCTAATGATGAGGCTAACGATGTGTCAAGGGTGTGGTCAATCCATAGATGAGTTCAATGATGAGGCAGGGGGCGTGGTCAAGCTAATGATGAGGCTAATGATGTGTCAAGGGTGTGGTCAATCCAGAGATAAATTCAATGATGATGCAGGGGGCGTGGTCAAGCCAATAATGAGGCTAATGATGTCAAGGGTGTGGTCAATCCAGAGATAAGTTCAATGATGATACAAGGGGCGTGGTCAAGCCAATGATGAGGCTAATGATGTGTCAAGGGTGTGGTCAATCCAGAGATAAGTTCAATGATGATGCAGGGGGCGTGGTCAAGCCAATGATGAGGCCGGCTGTGAGGTGGGGGGTGGGGTCAATCCATCAATGAGCCCAGTGCTCAGTAATGCGGTAGGGGGCGGAGCCAAGGCAATGATGAGGCCAATTATGGCCCAAGGGGGAGGGGGCTGTAACGAGGCAGGGGCGGAGTGAAGACCAAAACTCTGTATATAATCAAATCAGGACGACAGAGGTAAAAAGAAGGAACTAAAAAGGAACTGAGGCAACCAGTCAGAAGATTGACAGAATGTTAGAAAGATAGAAAGAGACTCTGTTTTCCATCTTATTGATTTAAAGACATAGAGCCTGATAAAAGACGTGAGAACAGGAACTAACTCATTTCATGGACATTCCACCACATTAAATGTGACCTATAAATAATTATAAATAAAAAAAAATAATGGCTGATTGCAGCAGCGTGAGAGACATGAAAGAGTTTATTATTCCTGATTTAATCTCTAGTTTGTATGTGAAGTGCTTCGGATAATTCACTTTGATTCTCCCCGCAGCGATGTGCGATCTCCCGAGGGATTTGTGACGAAGCAGTGGAGAATTCCCGTGAAATCCCAGACGGCGTGTGTAGCACCAGCCTTTGTGGGGATATTGAACAAATCTCTCATTTCAGAAAGTTCTTTCCTTCTGCATCAGAAAGTTACATCAGAACCAGGCGCCTGGAAGTAGAAGAGCGAATATAAAAAAGTGTCCCGTCATCGAGTGTGTCGCTGTGAATGATTAATACACTCCTGAACGCGGCGTGTTTGGTCTCGCAGCGCAGGGAGACGTCTGCTTTTAGATAAACATCAGTCTGATGACTTTAACGCAAGTGATGAAGTTCAGGAACATGTGTGTGTGTGTGCTCATGTGGGATTATATCGCTCACTAGTCCATGAGTCGCAGAGGTGAGAGTGATACTTCAGAGAGATACTGGAGTGTGGAGGGGGAGAGAGATGAACGGTGATGAAAGAAAGAAACGAAAGAATAAAATAAAGGAGGGAGAAAAAAAATGAGGACAAGACTGTAAGGAAGAAAAGGAAAAATAAAAGGAAGGAACATAAAAGAAGAGGAAAAAGAAAGAAAGAAAGAAAGAAAGATAGAACTTTAAAAGTACAGGAGAGAGGGAATAGAGAGGAAGGAGCTGCATCCTCATTCATCTTCATCATCCTCATTATCTTTATCTACCATCATCATCATCATCATCCTAATCATATTCATTAAGATCCTAATCTTCATCATCCTTACTCATCCTCATTGTTTTTATCTTCCTAACCATCTTCATCAGCAGCCTCCTCATCATCCTCATCATGCATATCATCCTCATCGACATCTTTATCATCCTCATTGTTCTCCTCCTCATATTCATCATCACCTGCCACGTGTCTCTTTTGTGCGTATGTGAACTCGATTTCTGTCGTAGCCTGAGTGTAGACGTGATCAAAGATTCCATAATATTACACGTATCCTCTACGAGACGTTGTTTACAGTTTAACAGGATGTTTACGTCTGTCGTTTTTTTTTTTTAATCTCTATAAAACGAATGTTGAATTGTGAAGTAGATTGTGAACAATAGAAGGAATGAAGCAGCTGGAAAATTCTAATGAGCTTCGCGATGACTAAAAACTGGATGGTTTTAAAAAGCAGACAGATTTACAATGTGTTACGAAACAAGTAGAGTTTAAAAAGAAAGCACAGAGCTGTAGAAGACGCACGAGTTGTGTGACGGACAGATGCTCAGTAACAGGCTGCGTTACCGCGGATGCAGTAAGAGAGAGACTCGCGCGGCCGACGCTCCACTGCCAATAAACTGACTTGATATGGTGAAGTTTTCTGTGAGGTGGCGTTTATCTCCTTTAACACCTTTAAGACACACACACACACACACACACACACACGCTCAGTGTGTTAATTGGTCTCAGTGGAAGCGTTGAGGGAGGCTTCCAGCTTTGTGTCTCTGAGAAGGTGATGAGGATAAAGAGGGTCAGGAACGCTCGGCTAGAGCATAAACACACTGCGCTCTTCACCCCGTGACCTTATGACATCATGAGACGGGTGGAGAAAGCACACACACACCTGGCTGAGGAACCTCACTGCCTCTGTGTTTCTGCTTTAATCGGGAAAGAGCGGGAAGGATAAAAAAGGGGAGGGCAAAAATCTTAGAAATTAATGAATTATGAAAGAAAAAATTAAACAGGACAAAAAGAAAAAAAAGGAGAAACAAGTAAAGAAAAAAGATACAGAAGGAAAGGGGGATGACAAAAACGCAGGTAAGAGGAGAAGAGAAAATGTGGGAAAATAGGCAGGAACATGAATGAAAAAGAAAGACAAGAGAATTGGAGAGATTTGAAGTGAAGGACAAGAAAGTAGGCAAGGAAACTAAAAATAAAAAAGTAAGATGGGAAGAAGGAGAGAGGGAGGGAGAAACGGGAAAAGCGCAAAAGAGAGTAAGATAAGAAGATAACATGAAGAAAAAGGAAGGAATGAACATAAGAGGAGAAAGATGGAAAAATGTAGAAAAAGGAAGGAAGGAATATAAAAGGGAGGTAAAAGAAAGAAAGAAAGAAAAAATTACAAACAGAAAAGTCTGAGTAAAGAGAGGCGAAAAGCTGAGAAAAAAGAAAACTGATAAGAAGAAAGGAGAAGAAGAAGGAGAAATCAGGAAAAACCTGACTGTACAACATAAACCTGAGTGTGTGTGCGTGTGTGTGTGTGTGTGTGTGTGCGTGTGTGTGTGTGTGTGTGCGTGTGTGAGAGAGAGAGAGAGAGAGATACTAGCCCCTAGCTTGTGGCTAACAGAACGGACGCGTCAGTTCCTGCTGATGGCGGCCATGTTGGCTCGGGGGAGGGGCAGACTTTTCCCACTGCCAACACGGTTACAGGAGTGTTTAACACTCAGCTAACACACACACACACACACACACACAGCAGCCGTAACGCTCAGGTGTCACAATTCGCTCCTCTTCCCTTTAAACTCTCCATGACTCTGATCGAGGAGGAAAAAAGCCTCATGATGTCATCAATCTGATCAGCGAGAGCAAAGCGTGATTTACAGCTTCGCCTCTTTCTTTTAATGACGTTACACAGGTAGATGGAAATACACTCTACACACAAACTGACACACACACACACATCTTTTTTTATTATCAGCGGATGTATTTCTGCTAGCGTGTGCTGAAAACAGCATGAAGATCAGGAAGAACGTTGAGGGGATTGATCGTGTTACTCTGGTACAGTGTCTGTAAAAAAACACACACACACACACACACACACACACACACACACACACACACAGCTGTACATCGGCACACAAATGAGTGTATTGATTGTATATCATGTTATGAGCTACTGTATAAATATTCTGCATGAGCGCTCACACACCTTCACTTTCGTCTGGAAGGAAAGATAGAGAGAATGTGTGTGTGTCTGTGTGTGTGTGTGTGTGTGTGTGTGTGTGTGAGAGAGAGAGAGAGAGAGAGAGAGAGAGAAAATATTGCATATGCTTCATACCATATCAAAAGACACACAAATAAAAAACATAAACGAATAACTAATTTCATCGTTCCTTCCTTTCTGCCCGTCTTCTCTCAGCTTCAGCATCGTAACCATGGTTACTAATATGTCTATATATTTAATGCAGTAAAGTTATACTTGAAATATATACTAAATATAAAATATACTTGAATATTTTAACAAAACCAGAATGCTTGCTATTTTTTATTTTTAATTCAGCATTGGACTATAAAGGTATAATTATAATAATAATAATAATAATAATAATATGTGTATTATAGTGTAATTATAACTTTTTTCAATTTCAAACATTTGCTACATGTTGAATGTTTAATGAAGAGAAGGCAAATCACACAATTATGTATAACAGACAGCAGGTGGCTGACCTTAATTATCACTGAACACTGTTGAAAAAAAAATGATAAAACCATCCCCTCTGTAAAACCAGCATCCAGTAAAACCAGGAAGAATTAAATTTAGATTAATAATGCTGTGTATTATGTAACATTCAAATATTAAAACTCTCTACAGTACATATCATCATCTATAAACTATAAATAACGGCGATTATCCAATCAGAATTCAATATTATAACGCGCTGCATGTTAAATCTCATGTTTTGTTTTGATGGCTCCAAGTTGATTTAATTAAGCTCATATTTTGATAATAAACCTGTTCTTAAAAATCTGACATATTTCACAATCATTTTGTATGTTTAACTGTCATCCCCCGCAGTACCCCCCCCCGCCCCGCCCAACATCATCATCACCACCACACCACCAAAAATACTTGACCACACCATCCACCTTGACTTTTTTTTAGAATTCGACCACTGTACACACCACAAATGTAGGTAACGCATCGGCATACAGAAAGGTAGAAAAACAGTATAATGTATATTAATATAATACTAATAACATTATAATATGATCATATATATCAATATATAAAGTACAGCAATTAATTAAGTATTAAAATATTTATACACGTTTTTCCTCTCCTGTGGTGTGTATCATTTTTTTCACTGACTCTGTATATCCTCTAATAAACATATGCAAGTAAAGTACATATACTTGAAATATATACAGTACTTATGTACAGTAATGAGGTAAATGCACTCAGTTATTTCCCGCCTCTGCTTTTTTGCATTATCTCTACTTTCACTTAATAATCCCTCAGTACCTTTTCCCTGCATGACGTTAGCTTGAGTCAATTTTAGATCTAAATTACTAGCCAAGCTAAACTTTAACATGTGTGACCTTCCTTCATAGAAGGTCATTCTGAGGACTCCAGGCTCCCTATGTTCCTCATATTAATAGGGCACATACATGGGAGAATGAACTGTTCTCCCCTGGTCTGTATAGTCCATCCATCCATCCATCTAGGAAACTCTTTAGTCCAACTAGCGACTATGGAGGCCAATGATGATTACCACTACAATTCATTTTGTTGTGTGTAAATAGTTGTGAAGCCCTGTTCTGATTAAATAAACTGGATAATTTTTTGAAATAGTTCTCATTTGTCTTGAACAGAAGAAGAAGGTTAAAGGGCAATGTACTGTATGCGTCTTCGGCAAGACACGCAGTACCTACCTGTATACTGTACTGTAGTTACTGTATGGTGTTGTTAGCATTTATACCTGTGCTTTGGTGTTTGTGTTGCTCTGCAATTACAATTACAATTGCAATTATGTTCAACTGCTCTAAGTAAACTCTACAATTAAAATAAAGAAATAAATTTGGAATTCTAGGTATTGATATTTTGGAATGGACAGGTATAGTAGGTATAGGCTTTAGTATTCTATATTCTGTAATTAACAGGTGCTTATACTTTTTTAGGTCTTTCTTTAAGAAACATAGTAATAGTACTTTTTATATTACATTTAGAAAATTTGAATAAAAATGCAAGGTTTAGTTTATGTGATGTATATTTACCGTATTTTGGGAAGGTGTGCTTTTCAGAGCTACGCTGATGAATAGACGTAGAAGCACAAAATGTCTTTAATGTATGTTAACAGAAAAATTAACTAGGGAACATAGGACCCTTGGGACATACTGTAGGTGCGCTCCCATTCATTGCTACCAGAGTGGCTGAACTCTTAGCATTCAGCTAGTCTGTTTCATGCTACAGTAGGTAACGTGACAGATTATCCATCATGCTCTTGATAGTCAGATGAAGTTTTCGTCTTTTGCGCGGCAACATCGAGACGTCACACTTTCATACTTTAATCCAATTTCTAAGTTTATACTTTTCTATTTTTACTCGAGAAACTTATCTGAAGCGTTAACTTTAACCAGAGAAATTACTTTCACGAGTAATTGTGTGAAGAATTTCAGCTTGTGCGTGACTCATTATCCGGGCGAATAACGTTACATTTTTTTCCATTACAAACCCTAAGGTTAGCATGAACCAATTAGCGTGTGAAACAGTTACTTCTACAATTTGCTAGCGTTTGAATATCTGATGTGTTATTTCAGATTTCCAATATGTTTATACCGTTTGACCACCCACCCCAACAAAAGGAAAAAAAAAACAGTCACGACTGGAGAAAGAGTGCTTTGGATCACTGAATTAGCATTTTTATTTTTGCCCATGGATATGAACAAAAGCTGAATTGTGTGTGTTGAATGACAGGGTGGAATTACAGAGACAATCGGCAGCTTTGGTGAATAAAGACAGCGTACAATATGATGCTCAGTTGAGGATAAAGTGCTGAAAATGTTTTCTGTAACTCTTTTTCTGTAAAAGTGTATTTGGCTGTGATGTTCATAAGGCTACGTATCACCTACATAAGGCTCTTCATGACAACTGAGACTGTATGAATGTACAGTACATAAATCTTTCTCTGACAAAAATACTGACGTGAGATCTGCCATAATGCCACGTTATGACACTTGCCTTACATTAGAAAGCAATGCAGACTTACTTTGTAGGTAATAATCTGTCATAGCACACCTTACAAGGCGGTTGCATGTACAAGTAGCATGCTGTATAAGATTCATTAGGAAAATGACATTTTCAAGTTGAGACATTTGAAGACTTCTTAACTTCTCATACAAAGGGAATATCAACATGGATGCATGCTTATAACACTCATATGATGCAAGGTTGTGACAATGAAATTTGACATTACACCATAATGTCAGTGCTGTTCATTTAATTTCTAAATTTTTTATCTATAACATTATTATTATTGAATAACTATTCATAAGGCTACATTATACCTCCATAGAGCATTCATGACAGCTGTTACACTGTAAATCTACATAAACATGCATAAAGTCTAACAGGTAGTCATAATGCCTCATAAGGATTTTGTTTCATTCATTGTCGAGTGATATACAGTAGATGTTTGTTGCCATAATGTTTGTTACGACACTTGACTTATATTAGACATTATGTAGATAATAATGTGTAATACCACAGTGTGTACGGTTAATTAAGAAGATGGGGGGAAAAAATGTTGGGACGTTTTAACTTATCATAATTTGCAAATTGCATAAAGTGATTTTTGCAAGTAAATACTTTGCAAGTTACTCATGACATACAGTATTTGTGTAGTGGGCGGTGTTCATAACTACATGACACCTACAGCATGTAAGCCTACGTTCATGACAACTAATGTACTGTAAACCTGCATAAACACAATGTGTGAACCTTTTGTTTAATTAATTGTTGAGTGATATGCAATAGCTATTCGTTGCCATAATGTTGTGTTATGACACTTTACATTAGAAAGTCATGACGTCTGACTTTGGAGCTAATAACATGTCATAGTGCACTGTATAAGATATATAATTTTTTTTGGCAATAAAATAGTTAGCATGTCTGAAGTGAATATTAATGATCCATACGATCCATATGCTTATAACACTCTTATAACACTGCGCGATGTAATGACATGCCTGTGCCTTTGACAGAGCTATGGATATTTTGTCTGCTGTTAAATCAGACGTAGGTTGTTGTCGGCTCACAATGTCAGCCTTATGGCAGTAATCATGTTATGTCATAGCTTGTAAAAAAATAAAAAATAAAAGTGCCTAGAGCAGTTGGAATCAGCCTGTAGTCTCATAGTACTTCAGTTATAATGGCAGGCTTTTGCAGGTCATGGCGCCCTACTGTATGTACACTATCATTATGTCAATTGCTGGTACATAGATGATGCTCCATTTTTCTTCATTAAAGGACAGACTCAAATCAAATCCAATCATATTTCTGTATTCATTGTAAAATGCTCCAATACCACGACAGATCTATAGTCCATGAATGCTTTTTTTTTCATGCACTATTGACTTACTATCCTGTTATTGTTCGCCTTTCATAATGTTCTCATTTTCCCCTCTTTTATTTATAGCTTACTGTAAAACCTCGAGGTTCTCCTTCTGTTAGGTTCCACCATCAACTCATATTGATACGCTCATTTGCTAATCTCTCTGTCAATTTCCAGCCCAAAGGGACGAGAGCTGTTCCTTTAATTGAGCCTCTGAGCGATGGAAAGCGTCCATTGATTTCCCTCTCGGGTCCTGCTGCATGGTTTAAATCCCAGACTCTGGTAGTAAATCATTTTCTTTGCATCTCCTCGTCGGTCCACTGTGATCATCATCATCATCATCATCATCATCATTATCATCATCATCATCATTAGCATCTGTTAATGTTTAAATGGAAATTGAGGAAAAGACTTACAGGAATTCCCGAACATTCATGAATTCCTTTTCACTTTTAGTTCTCTTTTTGCTTCGTTTTTTTAATTGCATGGAACCATGTGATGTTGTTTTGCTTTTGCGCTTGTCTCCGCCCTCTTCATTGGACACTTGAAGGTTAGAGACAGCAAGTTAATGGGGGACATCTTTATTGGTGTAGATATTTATGAACAAAAAAACAAACTCAGTAACTATGGCTAGAGACATGGCACTTTGCACTTTGCTAATCACCATTAGCATAAGTGTTAGCAATAGCAAGAACAGGAAAAAAAACCTTCCTAAAAGGGATACCACGTTCTCATTACCATCATACTTAAGTGACTCAAATCTGATTATTTTACCCGAATGTGACACAGATCTGATTTTTTTATTGCTGTCTGAATGCACAAATCTAGGACCATGCATAAAAAGGTACTTTCGTACCTGGCCCTAGATTCGATATATGTTCAATACTGGTCATGTGACCTCGATGCGAACGGTCAGACAGAATTCCCTCGGTGCATGTGTAGCGTGCTGGGGTCATCAGTCTGCACCGCTAGTGAGGGATTTCATAGCAGTTCAACAGCTACCAGAAATGCAAATAGTAGTGTATATGCATCAGTGCAAATATATCTAGGCATTGTGCAGATTACAGGGTGCAGGTTAAATAAGTAGTTATGTACATACAATAAATGCAGCAAATATTGTGCAACATGGCTACGCAGTGGAAACTGAATGCTATGAAGTGGAAAATAGGATATAAGTAGGAATATAAGCAGATACTATCCACAACAATTGGTAGGATATATGCGCCTGTGTGTGTGTGTATATATATATATATATATATATATATATATATATATTATAATGCAGAGGAAGCCCAAGATCCATTAAAGATGATTATTAGCCAGCCGTGCTCGTTTCCAGCGGCCCCGCCCCTTCGCACACCTGCAGAAGGGGAGGCCGACTATCTAGTGCGCCTACAGAGTGAGTGAGCGCTCTCACGCTCGTCTATAGCACATAGTGACACTGGGAAATGAAGGTACGGTCAATATTGGATCACTGAATGTCTCTAGAGATACTGTAACAGTGTTGACCTTTTCTGTGTTTGAGAATTAGTTTGCCCTCTTACGTCCTCTGTGTCATCATTTGTCTTTCCGGTCTTTCCAGATGTATTTGTAGATTATTTGCTGTTTTATATTTGCACACGGTTTCCGACTCGAGTCCATCTTATCATTACAAATAATGGATGCGATGTTTCCTGCGTACTGTACACGTGTATCAAACTTGACTATGATCTGTGATTTTGGGGGAAGAAACCGTGGCATGCTCTTCTGGGAGAACCATCAACATCAGCACGGCTTCATCGGCTCACACTGTCGTTGATTATTTGTCTGTTTTCAGCACAGCCTGAACGCTTTTATTCCTTAAATAACAGACTGCTTCGTCTTCACTTCAGCAGTTTTTAACATGTTCTTGAACCGTTTTGAGAACAAAACATGACTTCCAGTTCGAGTAAACGGACATTTGGTCATAAAGCACGGAGCTTGGCGGAGACGGAACCGAACGGCTGTTGCAGCATCTGTTGACTCCGGCGTGAATCGGCGAGTTTTGCTATCGACTGAGGTTGTCTTCATGTCTTTGGAGCGTTATTGAGGCCTGCGCTGGCACTGATTTCAGTTCTGGAAAAACATCAGTACAGCTGTATCGGAAACTTGTAGACAAGGTGGCGGCTATGTCGAGGTGTGTCGGTACAAAACTAAGCAAGTTGCCTCCTTTGTTTTTGTGACTCGGTTTTAGCTCTTAATACTGAAACTGTCCTAAAAATATATAATCTACTGAACCCAAAAAGGGAAAACATGATACATAGCACCAAAAAAAAAAAATACTGTCCTTGAAAAAAGAATGAGGATTGTAATTGTAATTGCGAACTAATTAGTGAGATCTCGCAAAATCCAGAGCGACTCATCACGTCTTTAATCAGCAGACAAGCGGTTACACTAAAGCACAACCCGCATCACTGCCGCTCTTCTTAAGGATACACAGACGTGTTAAAAAAGCATACAATTAGACATTTAATTTTAGAAATTGTCTAGCGGTTAATTTTTTATAGGATTTTATTATTATTATTATTATTATTATTATTATACCATACCTCAACCATCTGGTAGAGATGACTCAATGAGGTTAACTTCAAAAATATATATATAAATTCAGTAAGATATAGTGATGCAAAATGTGCTTTAGGGATAAACAAACCTTTTAAAAAAGGTTTTTTCTCTTGCTTAAAATTAGTAAGACCAATACAAACAAACAAAAAACAATAAATAAATTAATACATTAACACATACAATAAAACTGTAAAGTTGGTGTGACTGTATATTGAAGATGAACAGAAGATAATTTGAAATTTAAATCCTTATATCATGATAAAATCGACCGCAAACAAAGTCCCGGCCACATTCAGTAAATAAATAAATAAAGCTTGTCATCATCCTGCAAAAATGCCCTTTTAGCAAGTGAAAGATCTTTAATGTAATCAAATTGATTTACTGTTTCTTCTTAAAAAGTTGCAGTTTAATATGCAAACGAATAAACAAAAACAAAGAATGCTTGATTTATAACTAATAAATAAATTCATCGATGAATTTGTGATTTTGAGAATCGTTTAGCAGTGATGCTTCTTACACTGATTTTTTTTCCTTCTAAGTATTGTGTTCTTTTTCGATCACGTCCTATTCATAATGCTTTTCTCCTCACAAGTCACCTAAGGAGGAGACTCACTTACAATCAGATTGAATTAAGTATTACGCATTGTTTTTTATTATGAGAAGTATGCATAAATAAATAAATAAATAAATAAGAACTGAAGACCACAGACTCTGTTTATCAAACGACAGTAGACACATTAATACATGTTTGTTTATAGAATAGTTGTAAAGTGATGAATGATGTCAGATTACCAGTGCATGATCAAATATGGAGAGAATTAAGGAAAATGTTTCATCCAGTATTTCATCACACACACATACACACGCACACACACACACACACACACACACACACATAGTTAGTCTGGTTAATTGAAGTAGCAGCTCAGGATTAGACTCTGTCTCACCCACAGGGACTCATTAACACATCTTGCTTTGTAGAAAGTCACAGCTCCAGTGTTACCCCCAGCCGTGTGTGTGTGTGTGTGTGTGTGTATGGGCATGTGTGCGTGTGTGTTTGTACGAGAGAGAGGGAGAGCTACAGGATTCCATGTCCCATAACAGTTTCCTGTAGAGTGACACATGTGCTTTTCTGCTCATGTGGTTTGTCACAGAGCTCTGTCTCTACAGTATGTCTCTGTCTGTCTGTCTCTCTCTCTCTCTCTCTGTCTTACACTTTGTCTTTATCTTCTTTTTGCAATTATGATGATAGTAAATGTAACACCTTTTTATGTCTTGTAATGCATACAGTAACCTCTAGGGGGCTTCTTTCTTCTGCAAGTAGCGGGTTAGGATTTTAAACGTCCCGTATTTTGCCATTAAAGTTAACTAATCAGAGATGAGGTGAAGAGTCAGGGTTATAATGATTGTCGACAACAGCAGTGTTTACTTCTCTTACACCGGAACAGGGTGCCAATACTTACATTTCAGTGTACATGTATTACAGAAGCGTTTATCCGTTTATAGTTATGTTTAATGTTATAAAGTCCCAACGTACAATCAATTACGGCCGTTTTCACTAAAGGCAGAGCACCTACATAACCATTTAACATCCTCACAATAAAGCACCGAAATTGTTTTGTTTTCATTTTTATTTCCTTGCCGAAATAACAATAATAATACACATGGTTGCGATGTCACTTCATGGTAAAAGTATCAATAAAAATTCACATAAAATCTTAATGGTTCGATGATTTTGGACATTCAGGTCAGCTATTAAAATGTATATTTCTTATACGATAGTTCTATAAGATACTGTGACTCGAAAAATGTGCTCAACCAAACGGTTGAGCAGAACGTTAACAGAATAAAACACTCGTTTATACACAGACAAATTTATAGAATTTTTTTCTCAATGGTAAAAAAAAATCAAACCAAAAATCAATCAATCAATCAATCAAAGCAAAAACCACAGCTTGTCATCATTATTCCACAACCCTGATTTTTTTTCAGGTGAAATATTTCAAATATCAATATCAATGAGAAATTTAATTGATTTATTTTTTCTTAATATAAGGTTACAATAAACTGAACAAAAGATTTTACAGTTTTAAAACTGATAAGTGATGAAACTAATGAAAATGCTTTGCTTGATTGTCAGGTGAATTTAAAATGTATTATTTAAAACATTAATATTTTAAAAGCAGGAAATTTATCTGCTGATGGAAACAGAAGATTCCAAACGTTTCAGTTTTCTGACATTTTAAGTCGTGTTTAGGATAAAAATTTAATTGGATTCAAGATGTTTCACTCGCCAGGATATTGTTGTTGCCGTGACTTTCCTGAGAAACTGCAAGGACGCGATGTTTAAAAGAGCGGGAAATATTTTTGTCTGTGTTGACACTGGAGACTCGTTTTATATACAATAAACAAATAATACAGCAGTTCCCTGTGAATCATCTGAGAGACAGAGAGGTTTTAAACTCACTTTATTATAACATTTGGGGGGACTATTTTACATTTTTATATACACACATTATATACATATATTATATATAACAGAGAGAGAGACAAAGAGAGAGAGACAGAGACACTCAGTGGAGTTTAATGACTCAGACTCGATTTGTCCTTTTGTCCCGCCAGAGGTAATTAACGAGGTTTGTTCGTCTTTACGCCTCTTTTTTACCTGATATATGTGCGTGTGTGTGTGTGTGTGTGTGTGTGTATTACATGTCCACAGACTCAGTGAACATGCGTAGCAGCTACACTTAGACTTTGCTTAAGATTTTTTATTCTTTTACTTTTATTTATAATAATAATAATAATAATAATAATATATCAGGTATTTTTAATGCTTTTATGTTAAACTGAAAAATATTTAGAGAGCTAATAAATCATTTCGGATTTGCTTTTATAAAAGATATCACCTTCATAAAATTCTGATTATTTTTCATTTTAACTTTATTTATTTATTTATTTATTTATTGTCTTGATTCATGTTCTCTGAACAGCTCATAACACTATTATTTTCCATAATAAGTTGTAAATTTTTAGTAACACACACAC
>QMIH01000013.1:12070-29835 GCA_003987875.1 Clarias batrachus | reverse complement strand
AAAAAAAAAAAAAATAGGTGAAAAAAAAAATTTAAGATTGGAAAAATTTATTTTTTGTGAGATCTCTCGCGTGATTTCTTCTATCCAGTTTTTTTTCCTCGTGTCTCATGTCCCATTTTTTTTCTGTACTGAAATATACTTATATATTCATAGACTGTTAAAGTAACATTATATGTACAATTAAAGTTAACATATAATCACACAAACATGAAAAAAGCGTTCTACAGTATAAGATCCCACTAGTAGCAGCATCATTCCACAAAAGTTCCACAAAATTAGAGAAAGTTCCGGAAACGTATGTTTGTGCATGTGCAGTGAGTGTGTGTAGGACGGATTCACAGGTAGGATGAGTTTATAGAACACCAGCTGAAGGTTTTTTCCCACTATCACCTGATTGGTCAAACAGGGTCATGTGATCATTGTTGCTGCGTCTGATTGGTGAAACAGTCATGCTGTAGATCCACCGGCTGCATGTGTAGAATAAACGGTTAGAAACGTAACGAGTCGAGTGGAGCCGAATGTAGCGGAGTGAGAGTCGCGTTTCTTCTTCACAAATCTACTCAAGTAAAAGTAAAACGTCTGCTGCAATAAAACTACTCGTAGAAGTCCATTATTTTAAAAAAGTTACTGAAATAAATGTAAATGTAAGTAAATGTAAGTCGTTACTCCACCCCTCTGCTTCTTGTCTTTGCCTGATCCTGGTGCAGAATTTGACTCACAGTAGATTTCCAGAAACACTAAACACTGTAGAACACAAGACAACGGCGTGCCATGTGCTTTCCAGCCGCCTGATCTGGTCGTGTCCCCGATCCCGAGCCGCGTGTGTTCATCTTCACTGCAAAGAACATTCTCGTTGGCAGTGGAACATGGGAAACCTCTCGGGGCGAGTCTGATCCAGCCGCGGCAGGCAGACGCTGTGATCGCCCTAAACGCCTCGGCCGTACCACCAGCTACACGTGGCATTTGTTCACAGGGACGGAGATCAAACGCTTTCCGTCTCCTGGCAGGGAAGAATTCCGGGAGAGGATTTAGGAATGCGCCGTTAGCAGCAGCGACTGATGCTGGAGCGATGAGACGGAGTTCGGGACCCGAGACAGACTGTAACAGAATAACGTGTTGATGAAGGTGTGATTAACAACGTGTGATTTGAGAAAATACGCTTTTAATGGAACGTGCAGTGAGTCGTCGTAAGCCACTGCGCTCGTGACACCAGGGACCAGTAATAACTCCGGTGTATGTGAATATATAGATGTGCGTGTGTATCTGCTGATTTACTGAAAGAAATGAATGAGAACTACAGTATGTAAAAAAAAAACACCATGAAATACCAAATAAAAACAAGTCTCTGAATAAATATACGTTTGCTACCGTGTTCATCAGCTTGCTCGGATCTTCTCGACACGTCTTCCAGAACCTCTGAGAACTTGAAATTGAATCCAGACTCCCAGACAGACGCCAGGTTCGTCTGGCTTATCGTCTGGTATCTCCTGAGGAACATTCCTCCAGCACCAATATGCGTTTATAACTCATTCTATTTCTATCGCACCGGTGCATGGCGCATCGGGCGCCGCCCCCACACGCTTCCGCTAATTATTATCGATTTCACGGCGCGGTTTTATTCACCAGGATCTGATTGTGTTCGCTCGACAGTAATCCTGGCTCGAACGTTTGCTGAATCCTCGCAGGCCGATTGATTGATGAGGGGGAAAGAAGTGAGTCGAGCTGAAGAAGTCAAGGGAGTAAACATAACTGCGGGCGGCGTGATGGGAAAATAATCAACGACACGATGATGTCATGTCATGTCATGTGACGCTCACGTGGCTCAGCATCATTTGATCCCGTGATCTGGCTATGAGAATTCAAACAGGGTGACGTCACGTTTACTCGAATCTGGTTGGTCAGAAGGTGTTGATTCACTGAATCACTGGTTTATATTAACGTGTTATCGTTGTCATGGTGAAATAACAACAATCCATGTGACTGATGGGTGATGTCTTCTAGCTAGCTAATTAACTAGATTAAAACAGAACGAACGAAAGAAACTAGCGATAAAGCAACGTAGGGTTTGTAGTGTGAAATCTAAACGACGTTAAGTCGAACTCGGGTTGATTTCCTGTCGGCAAACATCCAGCACAACCCCGAACACACGTTGGATGTAAATCCCGTCTCGTTCTATTCATATTTAAACAACTTCCATCATGCGAGTGCAAATTAGCCAAATTAGCCAAATTGGTTTTAAGCCCGAAAAACAACCCCATTCACGTCTCTGGCTTCCTCAGCTCGAGCTTGGCCGCCTTCCCACAGATGTGCATCAAGACTCCGAAAAATCCTGCGTGTCAGAATTACAGTGATTACGCCTCTGTGCCAGGCACGAAGCATGAAATAAGCCGTCTCCCGCGCGCTCGCTGCTGCCGCAACCTTGATTTTTAGCTAAGATAAGATCACATAAGATACATAGGATAAAAACGTTATTAATCCCAGAGGAAATGAAGTGAAATAATAAATAAAGTCAAATGAACATTTAAAAATACTCCACTAATTAGACATGGGATAGACAGACGTAGAATTCAGAAACCGATAGCAATAAAGCGGCAGCAACCAGATTCCGCTGTAGAATTTACAGAGCAGCAGTGACGCGCGTGATATTGGTAACTGATATTCCGCGTACCTACAGTTGCAGCGCTCAGGATCATTGTTTCCCGATCGAGCGGTTTAGTGAGCGTCTGGATTCTCCAACCGCGCAAAGCGGTGACACGGAATCGCTCTTGTTTTAGTTTTTTTTGTTTTTCTTTCAAAAGAAAGACATGAAGCTCCACGGGGAGGTACAGTATGAGCGACTGATGAGGAGGCGAATCCGCGACCCGTTTCCTCGTCGAGCGGATCAGAGTCCTTTCGCTGAGCTTGAATTCCCAAAAGAATCTGATTGGTCGCGTTAATTTTGTGCAACAGCACTGAAAGCAGTGAAACCTGAACTACTACTGTACATGAATTACGGGCTTATATTAAAGCCTGGTAATGTTTCATTTAACAAAGAAAATCGTTAACGAGGAAACTTTTTTTAATTACTGTTGTTGTTGTTGTTGTTGAATATTTAACACTTAATGTTTCTTTTACACGCTCTGATTTATTAACAGATTTACTCGTCTGTGAGTCGCCTCGCTGATTTTCCACAACATTAAAGTTCCTCTACAAATACACAACTTGTCATTTCTTCATATATTAGCCAACATAATCAATACTGTGTGACGTGCTGTTTTATACAGGAGGTCTACAGCGTGCTATCCATGTCCTGTTTATAGCAATAAAGGTGCGTGTCTTCACATCTTTAGCTCGCTGCATGCTATTTTTATCACAGTGATGTTACATTTCAGACTCAGAAAGTGTTTCTCCGACAGCTGAAAATAACACTTTTATAATACAAAAAACAAAAAAAATCGGAGACTTTAATATTTAATTCTAGTGCCTTTAGCTGTGATTAATGTGGTGTGAAAATGATTCCTCACGCTGCGAGAACAACTCTCTCACAATCTCAGGCCTGGAATCTGCCTGTTCGATCAGGGAACAAAACCCTCCATAGATGTGATGTGCTGGTGATTCAGTACATTCGGGTGGTCATGTGACTTCATGTTATTGCCACATAACGTTGCTGAGTCTCGACCTGAGCGACTGAAGCGACMCCAGATCAYAACVCYGYCTCCMGAGGCKTGTACAGTGGACGCTATGCATGATGGGAGCATCGCTTCATTACTGCGCTTCCCTTCTCACCCTGACACGCCCATCACTCTGGAATAGACTCAGTCTGGACTCATCAGGTCACATGACCTTTTTCCAATCATCCAAAGTTCAGTCTTTATGCTTTAGTCTTTATACTGAGTCTCACTAACAAGTGGTTTTCTTATGGACACACAGCTGTTTAGTCCCAATCCTGTGAGTTCTCATCACACTGTTTGTGTGTGTGTGTGTGTGTGTGTGTGTGCGTGCATGCGTGCGTGGAACATCTCTCACTTTCACTATTAAACACTGCTCAGGTTTCTACTGCACATTTCTAAACATGCTGTGTTTAAGTGATCTCCATTCATAATTTTTTCGGCCCGCATTTCTTCTGTGAAGTGTTGGACAGTTTTGAGTACTTCCACTAGCTCCACTGAACTTGATTATTTTTCTGTACAGCAGTACCTCGACATACGAGTTTAATCCGTTCTGGAGGCGAGTTCTTAAGGTGAGATGTCGTATTGTGAAGCGCATTGTCCCATAGGAAATAATGTAAATGCAGATAATCCGTTCCAGCCGCCCAAAATATCACCAATATTATCAATTTCCAACACTATAATCATATTGATGACATTTTTGTGACCCATGGTGCTGTGTCTTACACAAAATACAAAAATGCAACCTTTCGCTTGGCTTTCTACTGACACAAACGAGTTTTGAACCGCTCCCGGGCGTGACTTAGCATGCAGCTTAGCCGGCATTCGATTCGGCTCGGTTCGATCACTCGAAATTTTCCTTTGTGCAAATTTTTTGGACATTTTCCGTTCTTCAGGTGAAAAAGCGTTCGTATGCCGCGGTACCACTGCAACTCCACAACACGGTACGTTATTATTTACTTAGGTTTGATCAAATATTTTATCGGAATTAGCCTCAATTACTTTCTCCATTCCAAATACGGTGTATAAATATTGACAGAATATTAATCTTAACCCTGACTGAGTAATCGAAATGAGTGACGTTGTCTATCTCGCGCTGAAATCTCCACGCTAGCTGAGCCGTTCTGTCCTCATCTATTAGTATTGACTTTTTTTCTGATTATGACTTCGCCTCCATGACCTTTATATCGACTCCTGACTCCCACATGTCAGGTTATTAACATCACGCTGACTTCATGCACTCGTCCATGTCTCAGGATCAAGCGTAGACGCGGCGCTGCAGTTCACACGCAAAAGAAGCATCATGGCGTCTCCATCCTGCGCAAACGCAATCGTTATGTGCCGTTCTTTCACATCACTTGTTTAATGTCGAGTACGTGCGCGTTTGTTTCTCACAAGAACCCATCCATCGGCTCGGGTTTCATTACGGAGACGGCGGGGCCCTGCATTATTTAAACCCAGAACGCCGCTTATGTAAACAAGGCGTCGAGGAAATCTATTTTGTAAAGAGTTTTATTTTTTTTCCTTCTCTGGAAGCAATGCGATTAAACAGGAAGACGTGTCTGATTTCTGAGCGTGTTGGAAAACCAAGAAGCTAGGTGTTTTTTATTAACCGGGTGTTAAAGATGCACTCAGATTATATTTTACTTCAAAGAATACAGTGTAATGTTTATAATGACAATTTTTTATCTCTTTAATATTACCCATAATGCACCTGACTTAATCTGTTAGCAGTGTCGTAGGCATTAGTGTGGTGTGTAGCAGGTATGCACAGACCCGTGTGTGTCTCATCAAGGTGCTCTTCCCTCTCTGACGCTTCTTGACGTCTCATCCTGGCCACGCCCGTGTCCGTCCTCTTAGTACTGACCTGAATATAAACTCATTTGTCTGTCGTTTTTCACGTCTCGACCCCCCAGTCCTTGAGCGGTGTGCGCTGTAAATACAGGCTGTCAGCCCAATGTCATTTCCCCTCGTGTCTCGGCGCTGCACTCTCGCCTGGACTCCGGACGTTACGCTCAGCTGCAGGGTGGAGAGGACGAATAAATGATTGTGATTAGCTGGGAGTCGGGAGGAAATCAGAGGATGTGCGATTTGGAAGTTCCCGTAAGCGGTGCAGGTAGTTTTATCACCTCATACATGCACACACACACACACACACACACACACACACACACACACACACACACCGGATTTACTCCACTCACAGGTGATAAATAGGTTTTTATAATGAAACACATGTTAAGACACCACAATCTAATGTGTGTGTGTGTGTGTGTGTGTGTGTGTGTGTGTGTGCGTGTGTGTGTGTGCTTGTGCCTGTATGTCTCCAAGAACACAATAGAAAACAATGTAAAAAATAAGACATGTCACTGTTTAATTTTTAAAAAATTGTTTAGTATTTTTTTTTCCTGGTATATTTGAGACTTTTAGATATAATAATATAAACATGGTTTACATTAATATAGTGGGTAGATGAAAATTACTTTTTCAAAATATAATATTTATTATCACGTCTAGTATTATATTACATTATATTACATCATACAACTCTTATATCTGACCGAGTAATCTGATTGGACGAGAGAAGTTATACCACGAGTGCTGATAATAGACAGTAACGGCACTGTGATGTGTAACTATACGTGTGACTGGGCGTGTCCCAGGTGTTGTCCAGTGGTTAATGACACTAAACGTGGGTGAGAGTGGGTCTGTACGGTCAGCAGTACTGAGGAGAGAGCAGCTGCCTGACCACGCCCACATTCACACCCAGTCACAGAAGCACTTTCAGCAACAACACACATCTGATAACGTTATGTCGTCTTAAACAACACGTCTCACGTCTCTGCACTAATCACTTCCAAGTCCTTCTGAATCGCCTCTGAACCGTCCGCGTCGTTCTGTTCACGGCTAACGCTTAGCTACAAAGCTAACTAGCGTCTAACACGAGGCTGAATCCCAAATCCCTCTCTAACCCCTGATCAAGGGCACTACATGAAGTGTGGAACAAGGAATTGTACACCCTACATAGTGCACTAGCTTTACGTTTAACACTATTTGGGATTCGACCCCAGAACCCGGAAGTTAACGGAGCTGATATTCTAAAGTGTAATAAGTGGAGATATAAAGTAAATCTGGTGAGTTTCTCAGGACTGTCCACCACCTCCATGGTTTATTCTCCTCACCGTTTGGATACGCAGTACCGCTAAGAGTTTAACACTTAACACTTCTTTCACCTTCTGTTAATTCCTCTAATTAGTGCAGTTAGTTAGTTCCGCCAGGCTGGAAGGCTATGTGTGGGCGGAGCAAAAAACTAGTTAAATAAAGAAACAAATCATAATCTGTTGATAATAAATGGTGTATGTAGAGGCATGATCTGATTTTGTTTTTAAATGATTATTATTGTTTGTTTAGTTTTATCTGAACCCGAAGGTGTCGCTCCGATTCACGTCCTGGACGACCCTGAAAATCCAATTCTCTGGCTGTAGGTGTGCGTTAACCTGCGATTACACGCTGCACCTATAAGCGCTGGATTGTTTGTCTGTATGAGTGTGTGTGTGTGTGTGTGTGTGTGTGTGTGTGTGTGTGTGTGTGTGTGTGTGAGAGAGCATATTGCTTCAGGGGAGATTACACCACGGTGCAGCAGCGTGTTTCCTGAGTGCTGTGTGTGTTTTACACCATGGTGTGTTACACGACAGCCGTAATGTCGAGGACAAAACTGCTCCTGTGTGCTCCGGTCGCCTCTGTTTACTTCAGCGACATTGATTTCTCTATAAACCTTATCCTGCCTGTGTGTGTGTGTGTGTGTGTGTGTGTGCGTGTGTGTGTGTGTGTGTGTGTGTGAGTGTGTGTGCGCTTGTGTACATGTGTGTGGGTGGGTGTGTGTACTGTATGCGCATCTGTGTGCACCTAGAGTCATCTATATATATATATAAATATATAATGTATAATGTAATATATATATAATGTGTGTGTGTGTGTTTGTGTGTGCGTGTGCGCGTGTCTTCATGCATGTATGATATTCAATATTTTCAGTTTTATTATACGAGCTCATTGCAATAATCATCAAAACAATGGTGCAAAAATATTGGCACCCTTACAGCTACAGTACAGTATAAACCGGCAGGACTCTAGGGAAGCCTGAGCCTCCATCTGTGGCAGTTTTATTAATATCCAAACAAAACAGGTCTCCAAAATGATTGTCTGCAGAGATCAAGAGTGTGTGGGAAGGGCAAAAATGCGGTGTAGGTAGCTATGTTTCTACAAACCATCCAAGTACAGTTTGGTAATGAACAACGCCTTTTCCAGCATGATGGAGCTCCTCGCCACGACGCAAAAGTCAGAACTAAGAGGCTCGGGGAAGAAAACTTGGAGATTTTGGGTCCATGTCCAGGAAACTCCCCAGACCTTAATCACTTGGAGTTGATCCTCAAGAGGAGGGAGGACAAACAAAAACCCACAAAAACTCCAGTTATTAATTACTGCTACAAGAATGGGCTGCGCCATCAGACACGGTGTGGCCCAGAAGTTGATTGACAATAAAAGCCTTTGACACTCATGAAATGCTTTTAATTATACTAAAAAATATATAAAAACACTGAAGTAGCAGACTTTGTGAAAATTAATATTTGTGTCGAAACCTCAAAACTTAAAAATTAGTCACAAAACATCAAAAATCTCCATGATACAGTAAACCTCTGTGAAGGGGGGGGGGTACCAATACTTTTTGATAAATGCGTTATAATTTCTGTACACTAACTGCTGTGGTTTTTTTTCCTGTTACAGTTCAACAGATGAACATCTTCACTGGGACACTGAAGGTAAATCTGTGCATCACTTTTATTTATTTATTTTTACTCAAGATGTTAAAAAATCTGTTTATTTCAGAACCACGTTAACGCTCAATCAGTGACGGCGGCTTTAATACGTCTAAATGATTTCTAACGAGACGGGTATTACGTCTCCTCGGTGGCCGCGCGTCAGTCTGGCGGCGTGTGCGGGGCGAGCGGGTCTGCGGCGCTGCGTGCGATTGATACGGTGACATTTCAGACGTCTGACAGGTGAACATTAACTCGTAGAAACGCAAGGCAGTAAAAATTCTCACCGCGTGAAGCTTTCAAATGACTTTCAGCTGGAGTTAACGTTAGGAAACGTTCCTACGGGCGTGATTAAGAACAATTAAGAAGAATTATACCTGTTCGTGGTATATATACTGTACGTCAAGACGTCTAGACTTTTACATAAAAGAGCTTTGAGCTTAGTTTGAAAGTGATGAAAAGAGAGAACAGACTCGATGACGAGCGCCGTCTTTCAATGGTTCCTGTTTCATCAGCAATCGCTTTTCATTTCTCCGGGTTTCAACCCTTGATCGGTGCTCGGAGTTTCTCCAGCGTCCAGGTTTTGGAAATTAATCTTCTTTTGTGGAAAATAAATTTAATGCAAACATATCAAAGTCTTATGCTTTTTATTTTCTCTTTAAAAACACTTTTAAAATCACTTTTAAAGTCACTTTTTCTTGCTTTGGTCTTTTTTCATGATGTCACAGACAGGGTCCATAAATTAATTGACTAAATAGTAATTAAAAATATTAATATTTTAATAATATACAGTACTGTGTATATTGTCTGTAGTACAATTTTTGTTATATAAGTTTATTATGTCTGCGTTATTTTGTACAAGACCGTTCCCTACAAAGATACACTAAAATTAATAAATCAATAACATTACAGAAGAATATTTGCAAACCTGTAAAGAAAGCGACATATTACATGACAGACCAGTTTTCAGATGGAAAAAAAAATAAATCAATAATGCGTTTTGCATGAAAATAGAAAGGACTGAGTGTGACAAAGTTACCAAAAGAACTCATATTCTCCAGAATGCTCAGTAAAACCTAACAGCTGTTTTATTGATTTTTTTTTCCATCTGAGAAGCCGGGGAGCGGGTGTAAAGGCGAGAGAGTGTGTGTGTGTGTGTGTGTGTGTGTGTGTTGTCACATAGGAGACACGCTGAAACAGAGAGGGAGACGTTGATTATACCAGTAAGAGACGAGCGCTTAGACCCAGCAGGGGAGACGATTACCCACAATTCCACAGCGCAAGAGAGAGTAAAATCATTGGCTCAGTTGTGATCATGTGACGCTCGGTGTCAAAACAAGAGCGCATGCGTAATACATGATACTCGGCACTCGTAAACCAAGACTTGCTCGTTTTTCAAGTAAAAATGTATTAAAAATCTTTACTCATCTTGCGGAACACTCGCAAACCGCGTTACTCACAGTCCGAGGTTCCACTGTACTAATATATATTTGTAAATATTTGAAATAACTAAATAGAAATGTAAAAAATAAATAAATAAATAAAAATGGGATACGTTCCTCTGTCTCAGGGCGGAGCTCTGTATCGCCATATTAGAATTTACATCTCGCCTGAAACACACGTGTGGGTGGAGTGGGATAGTCAGTGAGTCAGTTAGTTAGTAGATTAATTAGTTATCAGTTAGTCAGTCATTCAGTTTCTATAACTCAGGTGTTGAACTGTAGCAACGGATCCACTGTGAGTGGATATGAGAGCCATATTTCACCATTATATCCTCAATTCCACCTGTTTACTGATAGAACATTTAAAACAAAACAGATCTAGAAGTTAAATATACTGTACATACATACAGCTATAAAGAAACAAATGTTGACCCGCAGTACTGTGAACGGCGAAAAGGAGTGAACACGTGTCTGAGACTGCTGATGTAAATTTGTTGAAATTTACATTTTGTCACGCGTGTCGTTGTAGAGATAGCGTTCATATATACTGGATGGTATTTTTAGAGGAACTGCTGAGGTCGATTACAGAATGATTGAATAATAATGATAACAATAATCACAATAATTAGTCAAAGCAGGACATTTTATACTGTAATGTATAAAAGCTATATGTTTTAGTTTCAATATTGCCCATGAGAAGTGCCGCAGGTCGCTATGTTTGTTAGCTCAGATCAAGTGCAGAGCAGGCTTTGTTATGACGTGTGTTCAAGTCAAACCAGGACTTTTGATTGTCCCAAATAACTGAAGACACTTTCTCTATACAATCCTCTGATACACTAATGCACTTATCCCAGCGTTTCACTAGTTTCACAATAACTCCTTTACTGGCACTTTGCTTCAATGAGGAAAAAAACGCTGGCTCTGGTTCGATCGCCGAAGCGTTCTGTCTTGGAGTTATCGCCACATCCTCCGGTACGCTCCTGCTTTCTGTTATTCTGCACAATCAAAAGTCCCGGTTTGACCTGAACACCTCATGTAACATTGAAGAGAAGTGTTATTTCAGGTAAGCCAGCGCTGTGGGTCGACACGACTCTCACCCAGACGCGGCACCGGGTTTTTATGGTTACATTAAAAGATGTTATTATTATTCCACAAAAGAGCGATTAGAAATAATTCTCTGTCATCACTAAGCCACAGTTTTTCCTATCAACCGCAGACGATCAGAGATTACCTCGATGTTTTTTCATAGTGAAATCAAAACTTGACAAGAACGTGGTGGTTTTAAAACCTCTTTAAAGAGGCCTCGACACGAAGCCTGATGAACTGAAAGTTAAAGATGGTTTATATTTGAGTTACATTTGAAGGTGTAAAGTCTACATCCATAGCTTACATAATTTCCCATTCAGTCTGTACACACACACACACACACACACACACATGCAAACACATACACACACACACACACACACACACACACACACATGCTGGTGATCATGTGATCAGGGTGGTTTTCAGGCTCGAGTCGACTCACACAAATCTCATGTAAATCTCATGTAAATCTCGTGTAGATTCGTCGGCTTTCAACTGACAGAAGTCGAGTAAAGACGCTGCAGTTCCACACACACTGAAGCGTTTTGCTCCGACTGTTCTGCCTCACGCCTGAGCTTTTAAGATTCTGGTGAGCTCGCGGTCCTCATACCGTCGCTTCTCTCTCTCTCTCTCTCTCTCTTTTCTGCTGTGCAGATGGACAGAAAGACATCGAGGATGAGCTGAACACCGGCCTGGAGCTCGTGGACTCGTGCATCAGATCCCTGCAGGAGTCCGGAATACTCGACCATCAGGAATACAGCACGAGCGAACGTGAGTAACTCAGACGCTCCGATCCCGAGAAAAACTAAATATCACACGCTAAAGAGAACAGGTTCGTCTACCGGCATCCTGAACGTGTGTAAGGAAAACCTTGGATCATTCAATGCAACAATTCCACTTTCTATCTGGAAACCGTTATTACAGGGTGAATCTCCAGGATCTCCAGACGTTACAACAGGAACAGGTTTGGACAAAAATATAAAGAAGCTTCCGAGGTCAGATGAACGGCTGCCAGTTACATCGGAAACCTTTAACTCTGATGTACAGATGAGTTTGAGCTACTGTAACTCACCAGCTGACCCACGTGCTATAAAGTGAGCAGTGTTACTGCAGGTTACTTTGGAAACGGACAAAAAACACGGTACTGGTGCTGACCTTATTAGTAGTTATACATATAATACACAAACTGTGTGTGTCAAAGAAGCTACAACTGAAGTTTATGCAACATGGAAGTGACCGATCTCGTCTCCCTAAAAATTTCAACTTGGTAACTTAAGTCGTTTTGGACAGATGATTTTATATGAGCCCCAAAAATGGCCATTTTTCAGCGTTATACTGTCTCACTTCATCACAATCATCATTTAAAATGCTAATTATTCATATTTTCTATGAGTATTAATAGTAAAATTGGTGTACGTGTCTAGAAGCATTTGATTTAGTTTTTTGGTAAAAAGCTTAAAAGGCCAAAAACTCTGTAGTGTCCGTAACCATGTCAAATTCATGTTGCGATAGCTTAACGATTTTGCATTTTAGACTAACACACATTCTCAGTGATTAGCACTGTCACCTTGCACCGCCCAGGTATGGGTTCGATTCTCGTCTCTGTGTGCATGGAGTTTGCATGTTGCTTGGTGGGTTTCCTCCGGGTACTCCGGTTTCCTCCCGCAGTCCAAAGACATTCAGGTTAGGTTAATTGCCGTTCCCAAATTGGCCGTAGTGTGTGAATGAGTGTGTCAATGTGTAAATGAGTGTCCAGGATGTACCCCGCCTTGTGCCCTAAGTCTCTTGGAATAGTCTCCGCCCCCGTGACCCTGAATACAGGATTAAGAGGTATAGATGATGATGATGACACTTTTTCAGGTTCATGTCTTTTCATGTGAAATCTAAATTGGCCAAGTTTCATCTGAATGACAGAAAGATTATTGAAAGATTTGAACTTTAAACAGTTACAGACACTAAAGCATAAAAGAGCCTGAAATTGTATTGAGCAAATGCGTTTCTTTTTATCTGATAAAAATATAAACGTGTATTCGTATTTACCGAGAACCGAAGCATGGATCGGGAAATAAGAAGCGTCACGTATTATGGAAAACGGTGTGTTATGTGATCCTGTCTGATAATTCACTTTTACACTTACAGTAGGTGAGACACTTTTAGCACTGACACCATGTTTTGACTGAAATGGAACGAGCCACAGATATGAAATATTTCTATTTTAATGACATCATTACTGTAATATAATGCTGATTAAACTGGACACTAAAACAAGAACATATGCTCATATACCTGCCACTTCCTTAGGTGCACCTGTTCAACTACTCGTTAATGAAAATATCTAATCAGCCAGTTTATTATCTCTGAGCGTTGGGCTGGTCTGAGTATTTCTGAAACTCAAGCTGCTGCCGCTCCTGTCAGGTCACATGGGCTCGCCAAAATATAACAACAGAAGAATTGGAAAAACCTCACCTGGTCTGATGAGTCGCGATTTCTGCAGTCAGAATTTGACTTGAAAGCTTGGATCCATCCTGCCTCGTATCAGCGGTCCAAACTGGTGTATGTGGCTAACAGGACAGGTAGGAGTCAGATTTGGCTTTGGACACCAGGGACGTCCATGACGTGATCTAAACCACCTACAAAAGAGTATTCAGAACTGGAACGTATTTCCAGGAACGGGGTTCAGACCTGAAATCCAGTCCTCCAGGCAAATTTGTAAATTGCACTGGGATGCCCCTCCTGTGATAATTACACATGAACTCTACTTATGGTTAATGGATGTAGGTGTGAATTATAATAGCGGGAACACTGGGGTGGAACCGAGGCCTAGTGGTGCAGAAATCTAGACTTCTTCGTCAAAAAAAAAAAAAAATAATAATAATAAAGTACTCCAATGCCATTTACAGCTTTCAATTTCGGCAGAGGTAAGTAGGGGGTTCTGTGCTATTACTCACAACGCTGTGAGCATGAAATGTGTACGCCATTTTCTGCCTGCAGAAATGTCAAGAGGGAGTAATTAAATTATATTTAGAAAATTGCCTTGATTTGTGCTGCTTTTTTTTTTCCTGCAGTTTGAGAGCCAGTGTTCTGAAAATGGACGGGTGACAATAATAGCCGAGTCCTCAGGGTCCGGTAAAAGCCTACGGTCCATTTTAGTTTAGAGTGTCTCTCTGTGCATTTTGGCTTTTCAGAAACCCAAATTCACGCTCCTAATTCGAGAATCTGAGCGCTGACGAGAGCTGACTGAGTGCGTAATGTGTAAAAGGTAGAACGTGGAACGCTTCTCAGGGCAAGACGTCACTGAGTTGATTATATTCCCATGACAGCATGCAATGCACATCGTTAAGGTTAAATCACTTGAGACACACACACACAAAAAAAAAACTCTTAGTGCTTTTAGAATAAATCAATCCGTTTATTTATTTATTTATTCACTAATCAGGCCTACTGTATGTTCATGAGGCTACATTAAGTCTACATAACCTCTTGGATTAGTCATTAGGTTGGTGTAAGACTTTAAGGGTTGTGTTTCGACTCTTCCAGAAAAGCCTGTGTTAAAACGTCAGATACCTGTGCTTATAAACATTTATAAAGGCAACTTGTTCCAATTGCCGTCAGCTGTCATAATGACTCATAAGTACTGCTTCGGTCAGTTTCAATGCTGTAATACTGGAGTCAAAGTGACATAAGACATGACCTCCAGACTGACATTAGAGCATCATGACTGACCTTCTGGCGCTGTGTTAATCAGCTCTGCTCCATTTCTATAATAATAATAATGATAATAATGTGACATGAGAAGAATAGACCAATAGATGGATGGACAGACGGGTTGATAGGAGAGATAAATAGACAGACAGACAGACAGACAGGTGGATGCACAGTTTCTCACATATGTTTTTCATCCAGTGAACTGTCTCTGTGTTAAACATACAAACAAAACATTATTAAAATACTTTCACTTTGCATCCCGGGGGTAAGACTTTCTTTTTTTTTTTACTTGTTTTTCATCATGAGTTTGTCTTTGAGTGTTTCCATAAAAGAATTATATTAACATTCTGAACATTCTTTAACTGCAATTAATTCCTTAACAGCGATTCATTTGAAATTCCTTTTAAGCATCAAAATTGCGTAATTCTGCACTACATAAATAAGTTAGAAAACATTTCCAAGGCTGCAGATGGTGCAAAATAAAGAGTTTCAGTGATGGAAAATACCAGTCCACTTATCATTTTTGGGAACGGAAAATATTAGAATGAGGTGTGGTGAGTGAAAAATGATCCCAGGAGAGCATAAACAGAAGCGTTTAACAGAATACTGTAATGGAGGTGAAAGTTCCTTAAAGACAAACATTACCGGTGATGAGACACGGATTCATCACTACGAGTCTGAGAATAAACTGCAGAGTATGGAGCGGAAACATCCTCAGTCGCCGACCGAGAAACGTTCACAAGTCGACCATCAGCTGGAAAATTCATCAACGCTTACAGTTTTCTGGGATTGTCAAGGGCCAGAAGTATTGGAACATTATCAAAAAACCATTATCAAAAAAGGTTCAACAATCAACAGTGCTCGTTACAGTGGGACACTTATTGAAGAGCTGAAGACAACCTTGAGATTAAACACAGAGGACGGCTACGCGAGGGCGGTGTGAACTCACGTGACGATGCACGTCCGTACACTTCTGCCCACACTGTCGACCTTGTTTTGAGGTGTTTAAGCGTCCTCGCTATAGTCGTGATTTCGTTCCATCAGGCTTCCACCTGTTTGCTCCCCTGAAAGCAGAACTACGAAGGTGAAGATTCACTTCTGATGAAGAACTGACGACAGCGGTTCATTCGTGGCTCAGCAGCTCAGAATAAAACGTTCAATCAGGGAACACGAAAGTGTATCGAAAAGCAAGGAGATTATCGGAACATGATGTACAGTGGAACCTCGGATTGCGAGCAACGTGGTTTACAAGTGTTCCGCAAGACAAGGAAACATTTTTAATAAATTTTGAATTGGAAACCGAGCGAAAATCTTAGTTTACGAGCGCCGAGTATCATGTATCACATATGAGCCTCTTATTTTGACACCGAGCGTCAAGTGATCACAACTGAGCCAATGATTTTTCTCTCTCTTGCGCAGCGGAATTATGGGTAATCGTCTCCCCTGCTGGGTCTTAATGCTCGTCTCTTACTGGTATAATCAACATCTCCCTCTCTCTCCTATGTGTGCACGTAATTTGACACCGACACACGCACACACACTCTCCCCGGCTTCACACACACACTCACTCACACACTCTGCTCTGTCGAGATTCTTTTCAAATGTAAGGTGCTGGTTCATTTTTTATTTTTTACTTTACAGCAGTGATTCCGTTAGTATGCTCACGCGAGTCTGAATAGAGAGTTTTCTTTTTTCCCCCCCAATAAAACAGTGTTGGTGTTGTGTGTGTTAGTTTGTGAAACTTAAAAAACGAGGTGTGGGCAGGGAGAAGGAGTTTTACTGTTTAGGAAGAGGCGAGGGGCTAATTCCACACATACACACAAATACAAATACACAGTACCTGCGTGCACAAACGGAAATACTTATCTGTTGGGATTTATTTTTTACTTTTTTTTAATATTAAGTGCAGGTAAATTTGTTTTATTTTTACTTTATATATTATATTAATTATTTTGTCTATTTATTGTTTTGGGCCGTAGAACGAATAATTTGAGATTTCATTATTTCTTATGGGCAAAATCTTTTGGTTTGCGAGTGTTTTGGAATACGAGCTCGCTTCCGGTATGAATTATGCTCGTAATCCAGGGTCCCACTGTATTTGTCTTTCCTAAACGTTAATTCAAACGATCTCTACATCCAGAGTGCGGATAATTTTTGACTCACCTTTGTAGAAAGAGACACAGAATTCTAGAAAAAGGCATGATTTTCCACAAAAAGACACAGGGTTCTAGAATGCTCCAAAAGAAGCATGAATCACTTTTTTATAGAGTAAATATACGTTGTCTTGTGTGTGGGGCTGCTTGTGATTTTCTGCTCAGGCCAGAATGGCACTCAATAATTCATCTGTTAGAGGAAATCAAAATGAAAAAGCTGCTGCCTTTGTGCAGGCTTTTAACCGAGAGACGCTTTTGTAGCTTGAGTGACAAGCAGCCCAACGTCGCCCCTCGCACGTGTCTTAAGGCTTTATTCCTCCTTATATCTGCTGAAACGCATCAGTGGCTACGCTCGCCGAGGACTCGAGCGTTAGCATGAGGATTTTCTCAACATCAAGGCTAATCTGTCTCTGCTGTAAGAGTGTAAAGCAGCACCATGGGTTTATCCAGCAATAAAACAAACATATTTGAAATAATTCCCCCATGAAATGTGTGAGTGAGTTGGCTGAGGAGACTCGCAGATCTTCCTCTTCACATGCACAAGATATTTATAGCAGCTCTTAACTCCATATAGCGACATCGCTAATCTTTATTATAGCATTTTGTCACACATCTTTCGGGTGCCATTTAGTAGCCACATCTACACAGGGGAGAGAGACAGACAGCATGACAGACAGACAGACAGACAGATAGACAGACAGATAGATAGATAGATAGATAGATAGATAGATAGATAGATAGATAGATAGATAGATAGCATGACAGACAGACAGATAGATAGATAGATAGATAGATGGATAGATAAACAGCATGAAAGACAGACAGATAGATAGATAGATAGATAGATAGATAGATAGATAGATAGATAGATAGATAGATAGATAGATAGATAGATAGATAGATAGATAGATAGCA
>QMIH01000012.1:1407324-1525309 GCA_003987875.1 Clarias batrachus | reverse complement strand
ACCGTCTCACTGATGCGCCCGGGTGGCGGTGGCGCCATGCTTGGGCCCGATCATCGCTGCTTGCAGCTTTAATTATTATTATTATTATTATTATTGTTATTATTATTATTCTTTGTCAAGCCACTGATGGTTATTGCATTTCAACCATCCTATCTACAGTAATATCCGCACTAACTATGACTACCTTTATTGGCATATTAAAATCTATCTATTCATATGCATATTGGCATACATACATATTAATTTACCAGCCTATAGAAAAACGGCACAAAGTTAAAAAAAATAAAAAATAATAAAAAAAAAAATCCACAAAGTAAAAAAATCCACAAGGGAGAGCTACAGCACTCTTAGCAAGCCCATTCCCGCTCTCTTGCGAAACAGAAAAAAAGATCAAATGAGGGTTAAAGTGATAACAAATAAACCAGGGCAGTAAGCATTGAGATTGAGAATGCAGAATGCTAATGAGGCACACCACTGAGAGAGCACCTGAGACATGGATGAATGAGGCAATGCGCTGTGAAAGGAATGGCACCATTCAAGCTGGCTGTGAGATGGGAGATGGAATATTTCACTGGCTGCAGCTGGCCACTTTCATATTGAAATCAGCTTGTCTGAAGTGTGATTCGGCAAAGAGGAGAGCCTTTCACACTCTCTCCTGGAAATTTAAAACAAACATGAGCCCCGTCTTGGCATGCTCTGTTCTTTCTCGTAGCCTACACTTACAACAGCCTGTCCGTTAATTCCCAAAGTTTTAATAGCATGATGCCATTAAGCGACAAGTTTTAAAAGGTTATTAGTTTTGTGCTGTGAGTAGACTTTTTTTGGACATGTACTGTATAGTGAAATAGCACAATTTCAAAAGTATGATGAATTTATTTAACATCAAACCAGTGTTCCGTATAAACCAATTTAACAATGGTTTAAACTTCCTTGCCTGAGTCCTAACCATCTAACCATGGAGAGAAACAATACATCCTGGTCTGTCTATCACACGGATTACACGGGTCCCCGTGTCCACAAATAGCTCAGCAAATATTCTAGTGCACAAAGAGCATCAGCCAATTCAGGAAGACCTGTCAGCGTGATTTATTAGCAATTTCGGGCAGCTGATGAATACAGGCACTCATACACGCAGGTATTAAAACTGAAGATCAACAACGCTGGCTCTTCCTACACAAACAACGCTGCCAGCTTCTGAAACAGCCAAAAACAAACTCTTAGCTTGCCTCAGCAGCTGTCAAAGATCCTGTCCGTCTTCTGACATGTTGGTTTGTTTGTATGAAGTCAAGTTTATGAAATGAAACGTGATTTAAGAATCAGTAGCGTTACTTCATTAAAGCATGCTTTGTAGAGAGATTTCACCGAAAGCTGCCAGCACCAGATGCCTTGTGCGATGACTACAAGCCATGTGTCAGGTCTGTCTCAGTCCAAGCTTGAGTCAGGCACACTAAGCAGACCAAATGTCTTACACAAATACATACCCTGTTTTTTTAAAAACTATATGTGTGCAAAATGTGCTATGATCTCAATCTAAACGCAATGCACCTGAGAGTATGCATGTGCAGGATGGGGCAAGGGATTTTATGACAGAACAGGAGGAATAAAACAAGGGTGCAGTTGTCAAACAGTAGTGTTGAACCTCTCCCTCCAGCTGGCAGCACTGCTTTTCATTACTGCTCTGTTTACTTAGACTCACTAAAGCGGCACCCTTCATTTTCTACCGTCCACAAGTGTACCATACTGGTAGAAGCAAAATAGCAGAAAATATCTATACTGTTATCTTTATTATCACTGGAGCATCTCCCATATCCCATAACGATCAGAAACATCTCCGGTTGTGTTGAGCGAATCTGACACAGTAATTCGCAGGCATCTGTGACCTTAGCATTTTATTGAAGCAGGGGGTCAGTAAACATACTGCAGTTCTGTGAAACACATGTGCTTTTTCCTCAAGTACTCCTTTGTACCATGCTGTGTTTAGAGCTTAATACCCTGCAAGCATCTAAAAAAAAGGCAGCATGTAAATGAAAGAGAAAGTATGATTCTGTGATCTGCCTCACTGTACAAATATCGTCAACACCAGTCAGGGTTTAACATGATTGTTCACAAAATAAATTGCGTGTTATCAAATAACTTCATACAGTAAGTGCAAAGAAAAGTTATTTCTAGTCACACTGTCTGCCCTTGAGACCACAATTCAAGTTAGGAGCGACTTTGGGGAAGCCCATTAACATTTACCTGGCTCATTATGAGACTACAATCGTTTCTCATTAAACAGTACCAATAATAAATAATCCTGTAAAAGTCAAATGTTCAGTTAAATGTTCTGTGATTTCTTTATAATTTAGGGAGATGCAATCTGGGAAGAGACAAAAAAACGACTGCTGCTTTGGTCACCTCTCAAATCCGGTGCCACTATTAGACCTTTTTTTAAAATGCATATTCATTTTGAAGGAAAATTGAAAATGGAATTTCATTAAGGAAATAAAGTTATTGAACAGCCTACCAAATTGGCAAACTATTGATTTTAAACCTGCAGAGTATGTAGTTGGATGGAACTGAAACAGGATGTGAGTACTAATCCAAAATGTAAGCAAGTAAACAGCAGCAGAATCAAAATCAAATATTTGTTCTGAATTTAAAATCATCCAAGAGCACATTCATAGATGCCTTAGTATCCACTACGATAAGTCATGATCTGTGACAGGTCGTAAGGAATAGCCATGTTGATGATGGTTTAAACATAGATGACTTGTTCAAAGACCAGTGGAACACAAAAGTAAACAAGGTGAACAGATATGAACACAACAGTAATCATATAGAGAACTCCATCGGAAAAAAATCTTTGAAGATGGGGGTAATCTGAGTATTAACGTTCCTAATACTTTACCATGTATGGGCAACGGTGAAGCGCCGTTGTTTGTGGATGTTATTGTTTATTAACATGCGGCGCAGCAGTCGAGGAGAGTTCCGCGGGGACAGTGTAGTTGGGGATAGCCGGGGAGACGCTGAAGATGGGGACTTCCGTCCCCGTGGACGCCGAGGTCGCTCCTGTTGAAGCAGGTTCTCCCGTAGTATCCGCACTAGATCCTCGTTAAGTCCTGCCTGGTCACCTTGGTGAAGCTGCTTTACAGGCACAGCCAGGGTGTCCTGACTGCCTCCTTGTTGAGCCATCACAGAGTTGGATGGTGATAACCAAGACACCACAACAAGACTTAATAAAAGAAGGAGTCCTTGGTACTATCCCAGAGACAAAAAAAAAAAAAAAGTCTGGAGTCCAATGCTGTCTTATCCAGTCAGCCTTGCATATTTTCCCTCTTCTGTCAGCATCCTTGCGAAATTCTCTTGTCAAGGACGACACAGCCAAAGCTCTAGCACCGACGCATGAACTGAAGGGCTAGTCAGAGTATCCACGCTGTGCAAGTGGAGCGAGCAAGGGAGGAGGCTATTCGAGAGGAGAGGAGAGGAGAGGAGAGGAGGGGGCTGGAGGAAATCACTTGTCAGCTGTACCGACAATAAACAAAGCCAAAGCCGTATTCTGCTGGTTATTCAATAAACCAGCTTCTCCCAGCAGCAGTGGAAAAGCTTCCTCTTGTAAATACATCATTGGCTATGAACCAACATTGGAGAAGGTAACTTTCATCGCTGTTCTTTATTTATCCATTCCGTCTAGCTCTCTATGAGCCACAGCAAACAGAAACTTGAGCTGCTGAAAAAAGAATTAACAGCCAACTAATTTTGGTGAGAGCTGCTGTCCACAGTCGTTTGTCATGTTCAATGAAAGCCATAATAGATAAGGTTATTTACACAGTGAATAGCATTTCAGCGTTGATCAAACAAAAGTAACTGACACCACAGGACAGCTGTGTCGAACTAGTCCCCAACTACGAATGAACAAAAAACTTGTTTTTAAATTTCATCACCTTAATCACACATCACAGGGTAAAAAAAACTAGGAATCTAACAGATCCTCCAAGTCCTAGTATGGTGAATTAAATGACCATTATTTATTCAATTTCTGACTCGCTGTTTTAGGAGGCAGATGAGGCATTAACGTCTTTACTTATTATTATAGCATTTGTCTGATTAGGACCAACGACACATTACCTAAACTGAATTCGGTTAGACATGTTGAAGAGCAGATGGTGCTACAAGACAGGATATGTCATTATAGAAAAGCAGTTTGTTGTGGTGCAAATGTTGCTCCAAGCGTACCTTAGCAGACGATTCGGTGATAATATGAGCTCAATTGTGGTATTCTGCCACGCAACACAGGGAATTCCTTGATTAAATTTCTAAGTTGAACTACTTTCACTTTTTTATTATTATTTTTTTTTATCACCAAAGTTTTTTTTTTTTAAAGATTTAAAGTGATTTTACTAGTTAGTAGAACTATTTTGGAAACAGTCCTTAGGAAGCCAGTATACAACTCATACAAATCATATACTTCAGAAGTTTCTTTTGCTGTACCAAAAGTAATGCAAAAGAACTTCTTTTATTCTAAACGACATCGATCACTCAAATTGCACATGTCGATAGACTTAACTCTGACAGAATGTTTATGGAGGTGACACGAGAGCAATGTTCCCAAATGGATGAAGAATCATCCAGCACTGAAGAATAAGGATAACGGCACCAACTGGCTTGCCCAAGAGACATGAGATTTTATAAAAACCTTTCATCAAACCTTCAGGTCATCAGTATTGTCCCTATTCCGTATAAGGTGCACACACTAATATATCGTTCGACTGGCTTTAGCTTTGATTATGGAGGGGCTGGTTGTTATGTGAAAATGATTCCTCATGCTACCAAAACCACTCTTTCACATGTTTCCAAGTCCTGGAATATGCCGGTACCATCAGGGAAGGAAAACTCCTTTGATGGAATAATCTGGTCATTCAGTATATTCAGGTCATCAGCTGATTAACCAAGTGCTTTTCGTATGGTCACACAGCTGTTTTTGTCCCTGTCCTGTGTGAGTTTTCATTATATCATATGCTCTTACTTTCACTAGTAAACATGTGATTTCTACTAATGATTTTTTTTTTTACCAAGCGTCCAACTACACCTATCATGTCTATTGATGATTTTTCTGTTCACTGAAGTTAATTGTTCAACTCTATCCTCTCAGATGTTAATAAGGTGTTAGAAGTTTTAAACCCAATTTCATTCCTTTCAAATCTCTTGAATTTATCTCTTGAAAATACTTGACATTCACTCTGCATTTTTCAAAAAGTTTACAGTTCAAATCTGTGCTGCTATAATTGCTTTTTTAAAAACTCTGTATCAGATGCTCCTCCATCTCTTTGAATATGCATACTTTTCTCACGTTTTGTACTGTTCGGACTTTGATTCTGCATATGGCTCTTAGTATTTGTAATGATACAGTCAGTTTTTTGTGGTTCGTGCATGCATTGAAATGGCGTACGTCATTACCATTAGCCTATTCAACTACCTCACCACAATGAAGTATGAAAGTGTTAAGTGTTGATATGCTGTGGTGCTTTAGGCCATCAGTAACAGGCACAATTCAACAAGCGGTTACCATGGGTATGTAACTTAATGCAGAATTATATGGCAGAAATATATTATGTTATATCGTAATGCCCCTATGCTGCTCTATTAAAAACTATCATGTCACACCTTTATATTGACTTGACCAGCTCAGTAGAGTTTTCTGACACCCATTCACTGGTGACTCAGGACTAAGCATCCAGATAATGAGGAAGAAATGCAGCACTGTTCGTAAGCTCATTAGTGCAACATGTGTGGTCTTTAACAAACCTGATATGGGCGGCATTGTTAGAGAGCACTGGTTTCTTTCACGGCAACCATTCACTGAAAACTACTCATGTTTATAATCCTGGAGTTTAAGCTCATTCTCATCACTGTATATCCGATGTCAATGTTTAATATTTATTTTGAGCAGCAGGTGCTTGCGAACATCTTGGTGAAGGAGGATGTCGTTAATAACGAAATAGCCTCAAACCAAATTAAGTTGCTACATTTGATTTCATCCAATTAATGAAAATGCAATAGGCAGCTGAGATGCAACAACATGCGTAAGGACATACCAGCAAAGTCTATCTGCTGGGTTTGTTTTAGTACATTTTGATCAAGTGTGTTAGATGGCGCATGTTCCTGTAATCATTAACTGGGGTTTGCAGGTCAAAAAGAGAAGACTGGTCAAATTGAAAACACATCTGTCACATTTCTGTAACAGTGTATGCTAAACGTGTATAAATATAATTTACATAGCTTAATGAAAGAATTACAATGACCAGTTCCATTACTAGGGGAGTCAAAAATTATCCGCACTCTGGTTATATTAAACCTCTGTCTTATCGGCGCTTTCCCTTCAAGGCTACTGTCTCCTCAGTCACTGCTGTGCGCGTGTGAACATGTCACATCAGTTCATTTGCAACTGTGGTGCGAGCAAAAATGGATGCCCCATTTGCAGAAGTGGGTAGTAATGAGTTACATTTACATTAAAAAAAAAAAATTACTTCTATAAGTAGTTTTATGGCACTAGACTTTGTGTACTTTACGTAGATTTGTGATGAAGAAACACTACTCTTACTCTGTTACATTTGGTTACACTAGACTAGTTAATTTTCTAACCTTTTATTCATTAGATTCATTGGATCTAGCACATGACCAATCAGACGTAGAACATGGAACAGCATAAACAAAAGCATTTGGATAACTGCAATACAATTTGGATTCTCCATACTCGATACTTTAAGGCGGAAGTTTCTTAAAAAGAATCATTACTGGTGACGGGACATGGATACATCACTACAAGCCTTAGAGTAAACAGTATTGAACAGAAACACCCTCAATACAAGAAAAAGAAAGTGATAAATTGATGCTTGTAGTTTTCTGGGACTCTCAAATGCCAGTATTGGAACATTATCAGGAAAAAGATTCAATAATCAACAGTGCTCATTACAGTGAGATGCTTATTAATCAGCTGAAGCCTAAACTTCAAATTAAACGCAGGGAATTCACAGCTATCCAAGGGCATTGTGATCTTGCATGGCATTACATGTTCACACACTGCTGTCCACACAGTCGTCACTCTGCGAAAACTTTCTTTTGAGGTGTTAATGCATCCTCCATATACAGTAGTCCTCCCTCCATCAGAATTTCACCAAAAAAACTTGCTGCCAATGTCCACAATACCATAACCCCCCCCCCCCCCCAAAAGGGTCTTGTGGCATCATGCCCTAAACGCACAATTGACTCGAGGGGAACGTACTCAATATTGGGTATCATGTAGTATTATAGAGACATGATCATGAACAAAGCTTCCATATCACGTGTTTTGTTTCAGCCTAATCAAACATGTTAATTAGACTCTTGCTGCTGCTGCTGATTAGTGGGATTATAAGTGTTACACTTTGACCGAAGCTCTAGTGTTAAAAATAGACCAGGAAACCGATGAAATGCAAATCTACCAATCCCAGCAGTCCTGTACAGTCCTACAGTACTATACAATATTCACTGCAGCTAGAAAACAAAATAAAAACAAATGACTGGTTTGGTAAATAAATGTTAATGTAACTGTGCTTTCTCATGTCAGCTTAGCCTAGAACCTATATAATGAATTGTACAGAAACCACGGTGACACTAATAAGAAAGACATGTAGTTATGAGAACAAGATTCAATTACTGAGCCCTTGTATTAATTACAGTATATATTCTAAATCTTAAAATAATTAATATAAAAATCTAAATACAAATGGAAAAAATGAAAAACTATTTCTTAATTTTTAAGAAGGATACAAAAAAATAATAAAGATTTTACATGATCTAAACTTTCTTTTTAAGATTAACAAAAGGCAAACAAAGGACAAGCAGAGAATGAAGCTTATGGACATCAAGGGTTTTATAGACAGAATGTGAGCAGTAGCTCTCAAATATCAAAAAATGAGCAATATCTACACCCATTGCAGTGTAAAGAGAAAAGTAGTGATAAATAAATTATGCAGTATTGCAATAAAATCCTATTTCTTTAAAATGCCATCTTCTACCATTAAAAGTAAAAAGGCAGGAACAAATAAAGCCTATTTGTTTTTTGTATTTCTGACACCACACATCATATAACTCTGAAAATGCTGATGTTTCAACCAATAAAGTTGTTCAGAGACCAAATTAAGCAGGCTTGCTTATGCGAGCAATAGAGAGAACATTTTATGGATGTAATTTCAATTCATAGGTATATTGTGCATACAGATAAATCAAGTTATGACAAGCCTGCAAAGGATCCTGGGAAAGAGACCAATAAACAGAAGGACATCACAATTGACCTAAAGCTTTAAAGAGATACGCACAGCCGGTGGTGACGTTGTTTATACACATCACAAATGGAAAATTATTTATTTATTATAGACAATGCTTTATCTACTCTATCACGGTAAATAAAAGACATGTTTATGATCTAATGCATTTTATTTACTCCATTTACAAATTTTGCAATAAAAAAAAAAAGGTTTCACTCTAAAGAAGGTCTGTGTCTCCACCTAGTGTCTGAACTGTACAGTCATCTTCACAGATTTGAACAATAATCCAAAATTGCACATTTCTCAAAGATAAAATAATTATAATAATAATAATTGTCTTATATAATCATATGCTATGCTTTATTCCTCATGAAAAACATCATGTTCATTTACACAAGAAATGTACCAAGTTGCAGTTCCTTTCATGGCCAACAGGGAACAGAAAATGGACAGGAATGTGTTTTTTACACATATACTTTGTTCACTGGTGTAACCCACATTACCTGGTTGAAAGAGCTACAGTAACTGTTTCCCAGTGGTGGGCGGTGTGGGTGGTGTTTCTACACTACAAGTGTGGTGAAGCTGTGTAATATAAGTGAGAGGAGTCGGCTTCAGGGGGCTCGGTACACACAAAACGTTGTGCTCGTTCATTACAATTCAAGCAAAATGTTAACATCAGATATAATAAAAACCAAAGTAGATAGATAGATAGATCGATAGAGACTGTGAAAATCAATAAAGCCACTGCTTAATCTTGTGACCAAGTCTACTTCTCAGTAAAGAGCGACCGATGTGGATGACTCACATCCTAGATTCCAGAAATTGCTGCGCGCTTCAAAGCAGGGCGTCGTTTTATTTGAAAAGAGACTGATTGAATCTCAGAAGACATAAAAGCCTTGGCAGTTTGTTCATAATTATTAAGTACTATTCTGCAGGAAAGCTTTGTGGCTCAGTTATACACCGAGTGTGCAATTAGACTGCGCCTTGGCAAAGCCCTTTTCCATTTATTTCAGTCTTTTTTTTTTTTTTTTCTTTTTTTTTAAAGAACATTACTGTAAATGTTGAGTAGAACAGTTCATAAAGTTCATTTTAATAACCACGTTTCATAAAGCTGTCATCATGTACAGTAAATGGTACTCAGTGTAAAACAAGGCTTCTCATTAATACTTTCCATAATAGTTCGGCTTCAGATTTCTCGCAACATAAACAAGCATCAGTATCTACAAATTTAGACTTTCACGTTTTCTGACATCAAAAGATAAATCTGACATTATTATTCATGCACAGAATTTTTGTTATTTATATAGACTAGAGTGCTGCATTCAAAACCAAAATATGAATATGTGCATTCCCAATAAAGGTATTAACTGATCATGAAGTGACAAAAAATCTAAATCTATCACTCTATTCACAAATCTTTTTTTTTTTTTTACATTTGGGATGTACTCTAATGTTCAGATAGGCAAGAAATGTAGTCACTCATTTGTTGGAAGAAGATGCACAGACATGTCCTTGGTGATGGAAAATAAATACGAAGCATTGGGGGCTTGGAGATATTTTGCTCCTCAAGAGAGATGTAATAAAAAGAATGTAATAGCTTTGTCATCTCAGGTGTTAGAGATCATATTTGTCAGCAGGAAGCATAGTGTAGTGAAATGAAGCTATATGGCATTGAAGTTAATTGAAAAGAATACAGTAGACCAGTTACAAAGATACTATAAGGCTTTGAAACGTTTTCAGATGTTACGGCGGGGGGGGGGGGGGGGGGGGGGGGGGGGGGGGGTTGTGCCCCGAGTCCCCTAGGACCTCCTCCAGGTTTCCTGTAACTCCCGTGAGATAAGAGGTATATAAAATAGATGGATGGCTCGATTATATACTAAGCCCCCTCTGTTGGGGCCTCTGTGTATCGGTCCTGTTTTTTTGGTGCATTATATTCTCTTTATTCAGTGTGTTATAAGTTATGTCTTTCTTTTCGATTGCACATTACATCAGTCACTTGACCCCTTTCTTCACTGCAGTGTATACAGAGGTTATATGACACTATCTGGCCAAAAAAAAAAAAAAAAAACGCATTTTTGCAAGAAAATAAAAAACATCAACTTGGGGATATGCTTGACAAAAAAATAAACGCTGTGTTGTTACAAAGTAAGGTTACTGAAACTATGTACATAACTACGAATGCATGTCGTAATCATAAGCCAATCCTCTTCTTTTCTTCCTAAAAGGGAGGTGTCTTCATTGTTTAAATACAGTTTACCCTCTAAATCAGACATTTTTCATCCATGTGAAAATAATTTTTAGTCCATACTAGAACTTGACTGCTACGCTTTTAAGTGCTGCCTGTCACTTAGGATGCGTTTTGTCCCACAGATCTGGCAACCATCGTCACAGTACATACAGTATGTCAAGAACCCATATATCAGTTCTTAGTCGAAGGGGGACCACCCACGGTAGAGTCATTTGTAGAGTCATTCTAAACTGACGTGACAAAACAGCTTTTCATTTAAAGAGCAAAGAACAGACGTTTTCAAAGGGAACACTGATGTACATTTTGTTTCAGATTCTTTTCACTGTTTTAAAGTGGAATGAAATTACAGCCCTGCAATGTATTGTTACCCTGTCCAAGGTGTATCCTGCCTGCTGTGATAGGCCCCTGCGACCCTGTATAAAGGATAAAGCTGTATACACAACGATGAGTGAGTGAAATAACAGCTTAACTATAGATTATGAACATTTGATAGACATTCCGTTTTGTCACGGTTGCTGTGCATGGGTTGAAGGAGAGGCATACATGCAGAGGTGACGTGCTTGTAAGTCTTTTAATTGAGAAACATGAAACAATGGGAACAGGGAATGAACAACAGTAAACATTAGACAGGGGATAAACCAAACATGGCAGACTAGGAGAGATACATGGAGGCTAGGAGATACACACGGAGGCTAGGAGATACACACGGAGGCTAGGAGATACACACGGAGGCTAGGAGATACACACGGAGGCTAGGAGATTCACAGAACTAGCAGATACAATGAAACAAACCATAAACCACTTAACTCAAACAACAAACCAAATAGAACAGATGCAAGACAAAGACTAACTGAACTCAGGAACTTTTATAATGCAACTAATGGACAACCTCGGTTCAGGTGAGCATCCCCATCACCTGACCGAGGTGCATTCTGGGAAATGAAGTTAAACGTAGAAAACTACAAAAGAAAACAAAAGGAATCCAAAATGGAGTCTGGGCGCCTGGCGCTCTCTAGGGGTATTCCCTGACACATTTAGTATTATTTAACTGTAAGTAAAATGAATAAAACAGATGGACGCATGGTTGCATCAAATCAGCTCTAGTGTTGTTTTTTTGTTGTTGTTTCAGCACTTCAGCCAGAAGCTCTTTGCTCTTAGCCTATTTATTTTCCTCTGCAAATTTACAAAATATAGGTGCGATCATCAGTGATTCAATTTAAAATGTTGAATATTGTGAAAAAGTTTAACATTGACCACTCATGGTGTCACACTCTGATCAGCTGATTAACTCAAAACACCTACAAAGGTTTCCTGAGCCTTTCAATGGTCTCTCAGTCTGGTTCAGTACGCTACACAATCAGGAGGAAGACTGCTGACTTAACATTGGCATCCTGTGGACTGCAGCTGAACTCGGTGCTTCAAGTGCTTCTGTTGGTCCATTGTGTTTTATCAGGTCCAAGTTCAGTGCAGCAGACTACCAGGGCGTTTTACAGCATTTTACAGTATGCTTCCCTCTGCTGACCAGCTCTATGGATATGCTGATTTCATTTTCCAGCAGGACTTGGCACCTGCCCACACTGCCGAAAGTACTAATACCTGGTTTAAGGACTATGGTATCCCTGTACTGGATTAGCCCGCAAACTCGCCCAAACTAAACCCATAGAGAATCTATGTGGTATTGTGAAGAGCAAAAATGTGAGACACCAGATCCAACAACGCAGAAGAGTTGAGAGCAGCCATCAGAGCAACCTGATCTTCCATAACACCTTAGCAGTACCACAGACCGTTCGCCTCCATGCTTCTCCGCATTGCTGAAGTAATTCATGTAAAATTAGATACTATACAGAACTGGCACCTTTGGATAGGTTTATTTTGATTTCAGACCAATACCTTATCTTACTAGTGGAATAGTCCAGTTTACCCATTTCCTTATACTATACATTATACCAAATTGTCACCTCATGACTGTGATCCTACATGGGAATCCTACCACATGCCCTCCATCATGCCACAGTAGTTGTCTTTCTCATTCTCCTCATGATGGGGAGTTGAAGAAGTGAATTTTAAAGACACTGCGTCTACTCTGCTAATCCTTTGTTTTAATCCTTTGCTAATAAGCATACTATTTTCACCAAGGTTGATACCGGCTTATTGTTTGAGCACTGAACACAATGTAATGATTCTTATTACCTCTAAGTCCATAAATTCTTAGCTTGTGTTTAACTTTGGCATTTTCCCCAATATCCTGTATTTTCAGGGCGAGCAGCTTGTTGCTGTTAAGCCCTGAAGCAGTATGGACGCTAGACATGATCCCTGGCTAAATTGTTTAAGACAGAAGCATCTTGGACAAGCACTGAGTGACATGTGAAGCATGCCTCGGAGGCTAACATGAATATTACGGTCATTCATATTCATCACATTCCTTTGGGAATAAAGTAAGGGGCAGAAATGTCTACAGAGCACTGCAGAGTTAGGAATAGAAACAAATGAGTGCCTTTACTGCGTTGGAATACAGAGCAGAGTTGCTTGCAGCAGAAATGGGCCAAATACAAGAGCTTTTAGTTGCACTCCAATAACGTGTGAAAGTGCACAGCTCAGGGGAGATTGCTACAGCTGCCTCAAACAGAGAGACGGAGAGTGGCTGCATCTCATTGTTTAAACTTGAGGCCCACTTTAGCAGAAAGGGCTGATAGCCCACAATGTAAGTGTCTGAAGATCAGAGGAATTTGGTTCAGCAGCAGCAGGGATGGCACTAAAGGCTGGTATTAACACTGCCTAGATCTTTCACCTCTGTATCAACTGCATAAAGACACTCCTAGGCATTTAATGATTTGGAAAACACCTTTGTCCAAAGACATTTGTAACTGCACTGATCAGATCAGATGTACTGGCCACATTCAAGTTAATTGAATTACTTAAAACACTGAGCCATGCTTGTTCCTATACGCAATCGAAAGCATGCTGATGCCGTGACCTGAAAACAATGTACTGCAAATTGACTGCAGTGGCAGATGCAGAGGCACTAAGGTTAAGATTAACGCCTGTGCTATAGACATTGATAGTCTCAGTGGTGGTCGATGCTGGTGAAGTTTTGCAGTAGAACGTAAAGATGCAGTAGATCACTAGGACTCTTAAACAGATGCCTGTAAAAACACACTGTGCTCTCACATCCTTACTATTGCCTGGTAGGTCTCTGGCACACAGGCATAGCAGGTGCTAGATTGTCACCTCTTTCTGTCTGAACCATGAACATTTTTAGATGCCCTTGTCTGCCATGAATTTCAAATGCTTTTAGTCTGCCTAGTGAATCAAATCGATGAACCTAATAAAGCTCAACAGATCTCATTGGACAATGAAAGCTCAGGGAAGTAGCCGATACTAATTTTGTTCATTTTGCTGACTGGCTCAAAAAGATCAGATCTTTAACAAATGCAACATATCCAGGCAACAGACTGTGCACTTGAGGTTGGGTGAGAAGCTACAGCAAGCCAGACTATAAATGAGGCTTGCTTTAAGCCAGATATGTCTAAGGAAGAAATTCAACACACCGTCGTAAGATTACTACTTTTGCGAATGTTCTAGAAACCTCATAATGTAGGATAATTGCAGATTTTCATAATTAGTAGCTTGGCACACGGCATCCTTTTAATTAAAATCAACAACATTAGAAAATTTAATCAAACACATGCCACTTCAGCCATGTTATCACCATCCTTATTTAGACACAAGGATCATTATATAATACAAACTTCAATTTATTAAGACTGCCACATATTTTTATTACAATACTTGTATTTTCTCCTTAGTCCTCAGCTTGCCATGCCCACCAATGCACAGCATCTTTTAAACTGTAATTTACAACCTCACCCCTCACAGTTTGCTCAAATGGCTACAGCCTTGAATGTTAATTTTAGATGCACTGGAAGCTTGCTTTGTTCGTCTGGCTGCACCTTGTGACATCTGTCTTATAATGTCAGAGAACAAACAACATAAAAATGACCTTTAATGAATTCCATGAAGTGAAGGATTTTTTTCCGGATGTTACTGGGATACTTTTCTGTGGCGGACTAATGTGCAAGGCATGTCTATAGTCCAAGAAAGGCCATGTCATATAGGTCACTCATAGATGTGTAATTCACTTCAAAAGCAAGGTTGTGACCTTGACAAGTACAGTTTAGCAATAACAAGCACAATATTTTCACCTGAAGTTTACATTTGCCGCAGAGTGACGATAAGCATCTGCCTATCTGCATAACACTCTCTCTCTCTTTCTCTCTCTCTTTCTCTCCAGTGAATGTGGTGACTGACCTTCAGCACTGAGAAAAGAGCACTCCGGGCCTTTATTAGGCAGTGCAGATAAAGGCTCTCCAGCTGGAGACATTGACTTCTTCCCAGCATGCCCTCTGCTTATATGGCCCTCCCCCGAGAGTAAAACCTAACAGACTAAATAACACAGCCTATCTAGTCATTGTCTGCTTTTCCTGACTCAAATAACTGGATTTTCAACTCATGGCATCACAAGCAAGCAGAGAAGCAATGAGATTCAGTCTATATATAGGGTTCTAGTCAGAATCAGAAGAAAGGTGTCGGATTTCTTTTTCTCATAAATACAATTATTCCTGGTTGCAGATTTCAGCATAATGTCACATTAAGGGTCTTCTTTATCTTTTTTCTAGACCACATATCCAGTATAGTATATGCGGGGGGACTGGAGCCTATCCCAGGAAACTTAGGGAATCAAACAGAGTACAATCTATCCATGCCATTCCATCAAAGGGCACACATACATAGACATTAATTAACGTAATTTGCGTGTCTTTGGACTGTGGGAGACAGACGGGGTACCTGGAGCAAACTCACCAAGCACAGAGAGAACATGCAGACTCCACACACACAGACACAAGGTGGGAATCAAACCCTCAACCCTGGAGGTGCAAGCACTACGCTACCGTAGATACCGTCTACTTTAAGAAGCGATATACGAATATATTTTCTCAATGAATTTCTAGGATTCACCAATGTTTAATCTTTGCCCTTCTCTTAGGTAATAAGGAATGTTTACGAGAGCACCCAAGATGAAAAAATTGTGAGCACTTTTTTTTAGAAATTGCACAGATTTGACGAGCAGGACGAATGGATGCTGAGCTCTGAGCACACTCAAACACATACAGTGGAACCTTGGATTGCGAGTAACTTGGTCTGCAAGCATTTTACAAGGCTAGCAAAATTTTAAAACTTGATAAATGAGCGAGGTCTTGATATACGAGTAGTACTCATGCTCTTTGTCTGCCAAGCAACATGTGATCACCACTGAGCCAATGGTTCTTCTCTCTCTTGCACTGTGGGCTTGTGGGTAATCGTTTCCCATGCTCAGCCTTAGTGCATCACTCGATAGTAAACATCTGTGCGTGCGTGAACTGTTTACTATAAAATTGTGACTACGCATGTGTGTGCAAGCATAAAGGATTTTTAAAAATTTTGTGTCAAAGTTGTTGTGCTCTTTAGTAACTGGACTGCAACAACGACCTCCATGATGAAAAAAAGATAAAAAAGTTTGTAACAATGCAATTTCACATTTCCGCAAAATCCTCAAAAGAAGGCAAAAGCGAGTGCCATTAGAGAGATTCCTTGTTAAAGATGTTTGCCGACAGAGCAGTGTTTTTGTTAGTGTCTGTGTGTGTGTGAGAAAGTCATTCTACAAGGTCGCCCCTGCGTCCCCAGCCTTCTCTCCTCTCCTCCATCATCTTACTTCACTCACAATTCTTTTCAAAGGTAAAGTGCAGGTTAATTTGTTTTATGTTTACTTTATATTTGGTATAAATTATTTTTAAACTAATATTTTTGGGCTGTGGAATGAATCATCAGAGTTTCCATTATTTCTTATGGGGAAATTCGTTTTGATATACCATTGCTTTCATATACGCTTCCAGAACAAATTATGTTTGCAATACAGGGTTTAACTGTAATTATGAAAGCCCAATCCAGATCATCCAGACATAAAAAAAGCCTCAACTTTATGAAACTCTCAGCAAACCACATATTTTAATGTCTTGAAATTGTAAGACAATTTTTTATTTACCCGTAAAGCTGGTACTCATGCTCTGGATGATCATGTGTGTTTTGTTAAGGTTGATTAGAACTTCCATTTCACTACTGGTGTAGTTGTTCTTCGTCTTACTACCTTTCTTTGGTGTCATCTCACCAATTCTAGTGCACATAGCAAAACATGCGCCTGCCCTTTTATGGTATTTAGAGGTGGTACCTACAGTATGTTAATTAAACGCTAGTCATATGCTAATCCCATGAGCATCCGATTTAAAGTCAAATGGGATTCATCATTCAGCTCACCGAGGTGAGAGCTGATTGGGATGTTAAGAACCATCTGGTGTGCATCTGGTGTTTTCTTATTATTTTTCTCTCATAACAGATAATTAAGAGAAAATTTAAGACAAATTTAAGAGAATGTTGCTGCATGAGACCCAATGCATGCCATATATTCATACTCATTTGTGTCAGTATAGTGATTATATTTTGCTGACAACAACAATAAATATTTTTCTGTAATATGTACAGTATGTATGTCATGTCATGAACTTATATAGTACATTAAAACCCCTACTACATAATTTAAATAGCCAATTTTCACCTTTTGCACTTTAAATTTAAAAAGGTCAAGGAGCTTATTTTCTGGAATGGTTTGGAGAAAAAATGTGTATAAAGCCCCTAGTGCAAAACTGTCAGAAACCATTTTACTTAATTAGCAAAGTATTATTTTCGTAAGGGATGCAGCAATACAAGTTTTATTTTTCACACTTTTTTTTGGTACACGCCCAAAACAAAATAATTAAGAATTATTGTGTTTATCCTTATTTATGTTGGCTATGAACTCCTCGTGCGGAGTTAAAAATGTGAGATATTATGGCTTCCAAGCAATATCTTTAATAAAGAGTGTTAGAGCAGCCAGAATTGGTGAGCAGAGTGCACAGAGCAGTTTAAGCAAGAATGCTCATTAAAATGAGTGCTAGGTGCCATGAACTGCACCTTGACTCATGGCCAAAGTGTAGACGCTAGCAAGCAAGCAGAAAGTAAGCACACATGGCATTTTCATGACAACTTGAGCTTTATTTTTAATGACCATCATCTGTGGTGCTCTGTGGTTGCAGATATTTTATCAGACAACATGTATTGTATGAAGATGCAGTAACACCTGTTCTTTGCAGATCTACCATTTTACATATTACCTAATATTTGTGCTTTTACATTTTCTAATATATACTAACATTCCAATGCCCTCGTGGACACAAGTACTGTGCAAAAGCCTTAGGCATGTAAATAAATACTGTAGAGCAAGGATCTCTTTAAAAAAACAAAAGGCCCAGATCGTTTAATAATGATTTGAGGACCCTTTAGTTACTACAATTTGTACACTTGCATACAAATTTAAGTTAAGGCGTTAAGGCGAATTTATGTACTGTGAAACGCATTTTCCCATAGGAATTAATATAAATACAGATAATCTGTTCCAGCCACCCAAAAAATATTACCAATTTTCCCAATTTCCAACAATATAATTATATGTTTGCATATAAAACAATCAAAACATTTAGAAAGGACATGTAAATTATGCAAAATATGAAATAAATAGACATTAAACCTAACTTAACCTTAATTTATGATTCCTCTTGGCAATGGCTACTTTAAAAACGTCTAGCTTTTGTGTTAGTGGGAAGACCTGAAACCATGTGGCTCACATTGTAACTTTTTCCTACTAGTTTGTGGTGGTATAGCTTAGGTTTATGTCTCAACAATGAGTTGTGCTGTTTACTTGTTATTGGCCAGCAGAGAGAAAATGTTTGCATTTCACCTCCAATATAAATGACTGACCCATCTTCAGTAAGGTAGTCAGGTAAGAATCTGTACAGTAGATAGCAAATACATTTAGTTTTGTTCATTAATATGAAACATAGAGGTGGCGGAAGTACACAAATTCAATACACAAGTAAAAGTACTTGCCTAAAATGTACTCTAATACAGGTTGATGTACCACTTCATGTTTTTTCCTTAAGTTGACGTATTAAGTACATGCTTTAAAATGTATTTGCAAAAAAGTACAAGTACTCCTCAAAGCAACTGGTTTTTCTAGATCTGACTGAGCTACTGATAAACAGTATTTTGAAGTATTTTAAATATAATTGTTTTGCTGTTAATAATAAGTCTAATGTAATGTAAGTCTAGTAGAGCGTGATAATGACAAAGAGTTGACATTAATATTAATGTCATTAATAATGGCAGCTAGCGTCTGTCATTATTCCGCTAGCTTGGCCAGCTAGTTCCCACCATTGCTACCGTGTATAATGCAAGTAGTCTATGCAATATGGACATTATAATTAATTATAATTAGTTTGTTATGAAAATTACATTGTTATTGACATAAAACACAAACCAAATGCATAAGAATTAACAAATCCCTGTTGCTCAAAATGTTAGAGATGCTTGAAAAAAGAGTCATAAAAGGAGTCCACAGCCCAGAGACCAAATGGGCAAGATCTGTTGCCCAGGTAACTGTCAATCACTTTAGTGCACTAACCAATTTGTGCTTTCATAATGACCTGCCTGTCATTTCTGTAAACTTGGACTGGTGGAATGTTCTCTGTCCTTCCCATGTGGGGTGTAACTCAGTCACACTCTGGTGTGAGTGACAGAGTAAACGCCTTATGTTTAGAATAGAAAATCAGTGCACTTTTGTGTGATAGTCATCTGGAAAGTACCAACTCTCTGTTTAAAATGTAGAAAGTAAAAGTACAGTTTTTTCAACCAAAAACGCAGTGAGTAAAGCACAGGAACTTTGTAGTTGTACCTGCCACTGCGGCTGAAACACGTTAGGCTGAGACAGTGACCAATTTTACTTTGCCTTTCAATTATCTTTCATATCTGCTAGTCTGGTAGTGATTGCTCCTATTTTGGGAGCTCTGTTGACCACTAAGCATTAATATCATATGATGTTCCTTTAAATCCAATGCTCTTGCAGTTCTTACTATGCTTACAATTCATGTTTAGTTTCTACAGTAGTAACTGTATGCTCCAGGATTTATTTATTTATTTATTGTTTGTAAAGAGAGCACTTATACTTTTGGCCTACAGCATTTGTTTGGCAGACCTCTGTGCCTCCAGCACTTGTACTTTCCCGAAGCTGCCAGGGCTCTGATCCTTGATCCTCCAGAACATTCTTAGACACTGCAGACTGCAAGTTTATGTGGGAGGTTTGAGTCGACAAAAGAAAGCAATGTCAATCAAAATTACTGAGTAGAACTTTTCGACAATATCTCACATCTAGAGTTTACCAGTGTTGAAAGGAATAGCACAGCAGCAACATGGAATTGTATATTATCAGTATGGTAATATATTTTTATAAAATAATTTTTCATATATTTACAGTACAAGAAGTCGCCAGCTTACGATCATTTGAGTTATGAATTTCCGCAGATACAAACAGACTGTGATTCTATTTCCGGTTCAATCACAGAAGTAGCTCACATGTGTTGAATCAGTCCGGAAAGACGGTGACAAAAAATGGCAAAGGACTGCCCTATTGCCCTGATGATGAATAATCCTAATTTCAGAAAATCCTCAACAAAACACAGCCCAATACAGTGCAAAACAGCTCTGAGACCAAATGGCATCTGGAATTCCCACTTATAGACGCAGAGACAATTCACTGTGAGATTCATTTCCTTAGGCGCGGTTACAGTTTTTGGCCACATAATGGCAGTGTGGGAAGAGGCGACAGATTTAGTCAAGGAAATTGGTATGTTTATATTGTAAAATTGTGTCAAAGGTGTTTTTGACACACTCTGTCAGACTTGAGTACAAATTGGACTTACGAACATGCTCTCGGCACAGAACTCGTTCGTAAGTCGGGGACTACCTATATTAAAATTACAGCCAATCACATTACAAATTTGTCTGTTTTGTACTACAAAAAAGGTAAAATGTTGTGTTAAATTCACCCACTAAAACAACGACAGGGCTGTTTAACTCCACAAGTACAGTAAATAAATTACATTTTTTTCCCACTTATTGTGTGTTTAGTATGCAGCTAACACACAAGTGGGTAGGATTTTTAAAATACATCAATAGATAAGCATGCAAGTATTATTAAGATCATCCACAAGAACAAGTGACCACAACATTTGGGATGAATTCGAACACCGTCTGCATCCACATCCCTGACTTCGTTAATGCTCTTGTCACTGAACAAGCACAAAATCCCACTGCTACTGGTCAAAATCTAATAGAAAATCTTCCTAGAATATTGGAGGAAAGAAAAGGAAGGACTAAATCTGGAATGGGATGTTGGAGCATGTGTCATAGTTTGGTGTCCATAAACCTTTGACCATATAGTGCATGTTTGACAACAAACAACTCTAACAAAACAACGATTGCATGTTAGTGCTGTCAGTTCAGGAACAAAGGATGACTGCAAAATCATTAATGATGAAAGGCATCAATGCTAAACAATGGCATAGACAATGGCTAACAATAGGTCTTAATATTGCAAAGTGGAAAGCTACTGAATGATTATGGACCTGATATGTTTTGTACTTCTGGTCCACTTCATCACGTCATTATTTTCCCATTTACTTTTTTGAGCACTTGGGACCAAGCCAGTTAGAGTTTCGGTAGTCTGTGTTTTAAATAATTATGCAGATCCTGAACTTTTATAATGAAACAAGTATACAGCTATTAAAAAGTAGGTCAAAATCCATTATAATAATAATTCCCTGAGATTATATCCTGTTACTTTATAATTTCATGAACTCCAAGAATAAAATTTGCCAGCCAGTCGAATGTGTGAGTGATTAAAGAAGACATTTTATCCAGAACTCTAACAGGCCACAATGCAGTCAAGAACAAGCTAAAGTAAGGGAAGGTGAAATATTATTAAAAATATTATTGTAATAAGCTGCATTTGTAAAATACAGAAGGTGCTAGTCATATTCATTCATCCTCAGTAACCATTTTTTATTCTGGTCATGCTTGTGTGCTTTAATCTAGAGCCTAGATTAACCCTACTTTTGGGGGAGGTGGGAGGAAATCAGGGAACCTACAGGGAACCCACACAAGCACAGGGAGAACATGTGAAACTCTACAAAGACAGGAATGAGTTTAAAATGAAACCAGGTGCTATGAGGAAGCAAAGCTACTCACCATTATTATTATAGTTTCTGTTGTTGCACTGTTTAACTAGGAATATAGCTATTTTTAGAGCTAAGACTGTGTCATTAACCTTGTTTTTTCTCTATTTTTGTACATCAAACTAAAAGTGCAGAATACAGGTTCCAAAAGGCAAGCAACAAGGTTTTGTGATACTAAATAAACTGTAAATAAACATCATGTTGTTAAGAAAATGCAATGGTCCATTATATTAAATTTATAATTTTTTAATGAGTCAGTAAATCCATATAAGGCCATGAGTTCCTAATTCCCAGAAAGCCTTTAATTGGTGTATTTTTTTTTTCTACTCCTCATTCTCCAAATGCTTTTGCTACAGCCTAATGTACTGTGGTTGAACGGAACTCAGTGGAGACCATGATAAAACAAACTCCTGTGCGGTAATGGTGAACATTAGAGCCACTCAAGCTGTGATATGAATGTCTGTGTGTAGAGCTGAATCTAAAGTATAGTGAAGCTCTGTGTGTGTAGAGATCAATTTACATAAAGCCTATGGAGTTTTCCTGCTGAACAAGCTAAAAATACAGAATATGCCAGATTTAGCTGAACTAATATGATTGTTTTAAAAATGCAATCCACAAAACTATAAAAAAAAATTTTTTTTGGAAAAGATACCTGACTTGAAGAAAGCTTGATTCTTCGTAAGTACAAAACGAGCGAGTTTGGTATTAAACTAAAGAATGTTTGCTCACTAAGTGTAGATGAGCGATTTATGGTGATAAGATTGCCACGACATTTGGATGAGGTAACACCGCGTGCTGGCAACTGCACTTACTCAGAGATGAAGAAATGATATAGCCTACCCACACAATCTGTGCTGAGGGAGGAATATTGCTGGGGGATGTGGATTTCTGGACTGCACAGTGAAACATTGCATTCATAACACAACATTGGGCTTAATCAATCTTCATTCCATAAAAAAAAAAAATTATAATAATAATAAAATTCTGCCTTTGGTACAACAATTTATTCTAACCAGGATTCACAGTCACAGGCCTGTTCAACAGTCGTAGAAAACCTTTACAAGGACCACTTTATTTTACATTTCCAAATTAGCTTTGCGTCAGTGTTAGTGACCGTGGTGTCTTTGCTCAAAGTCTACTGTCTAATGCATGCATTAGACGAGACAAGCACCAGATTTGTTCATAGGATAGTTTATAGAATGCACAAAAAGGGGCAACGTAGACTGAAATCAACTGAAGAAAAAGATATGGAGAGATATGCACAATCCTAAGTGCTTGGGGAGAATGTTCATGAAAAGTATTCCTAATTCCGCCTCAGAGTGGCGCAGTGGTAAAGTGCTCGCCCTATCATCCAGAGAGCGCAAGTTTGATTCCCAGGTGATGTTGTAACCACTCACAGCCAGAGGTCTAGGAAGAGCTGATTGGCCGAGCTCTCTCATAGGGGAGGGATGAGAGGTACTTAGTGCTCCCACATTAATCACAGCTCTACAGCCAATCAGCGGTGCCTGTGAGCTTGCACAAGCGGAAGGAGCGGATAGCGCTGTCCTCCGAGTGTGTTACGCTGCCCCAAACTGAGTGGTAGTAGTAGCATAATGTGGGAGCCCCCTAGTGGCGGGGAGGAATTGGGCACGACTAAATTGGGGAGAAAATCAAACAAAAATTTTAATTAAAAAAAATGTATTCCTAATTCCATATGCTTTTTATCATTTTTTTCGTGTTCTTCATTCATCCGTTTGCTAGAAAATACCAGAAGCTGATTTTACAAATACTGTACATACATAACTTGTTACAAAAAAACTAACATTTACACTCTGTTTAATAGACCACAAAGAGATAAAAATTCTACTAAATGATCCCTAGCACATTTTCCCATTAACAATGATTTTCTTAAGCAATTCAATATCAAATATCTTCCAAACCACTAACCAATTAATTCATGACTTCACGATCCAGTCCCAAGGTAATCTGGATCAGTAGAGAATTCACACGTGTAGAATTTCTGGCAATTTAACCAAAATTGACAGAGGCTATGTACACAGAGGATTTTATTTTAATATATAAATGAAAATCAATATATTAAATATAGTTGCAACAATGAGCAGGCCCAAGAACCCTGAGCCATCACCACCCCGAGCGCACCGCACAACCTGTTTGTCTTTTGAGCATGATAAGACCTACAAAAAGCCATCACAATACGGGTGCACCACACCCCTTGCACACCTCACACAATATGACATAATAGGGCTGTTGTCAGCTTGGGCTCTAAATATTTGTCGTGTCAACTGTGTGTTTGTGGGTATGACGTTTGAGAGTGAGAGATGTATGTGTGTGTATGTAGAATAGGGGGAATTTTATGAGCTGGTGTGTTTGTGAGAGTGACAGATGTGAGTGTGTGTGTGTGTGTGTGTGTGTGTGAGAGAGAGAGAGAGAGAGAGTGTAAATACAAATGTGTATTTGAGTGTTAACATTTGTGATGTGTACATGTGTACAAATACTGGAAAAAAGGATCACACTCAATGTGATGTTACTGAACGTGATGTTACTGAACGTGATGTCACTGAATATAATGCCACGCAATATAATGTCACACAGAAAGTTATTAACCATTTTTCAGCAGGTTTACGACATTGTTACGGCTGACCCGTTTTTAAATACCTTAGATAACATAGGCCAAGTTTGGTGGCAATCGTATAAATTCCCTAGGAGGAGTATATCAAAATCCATCTGATGCGTTTTGGCAAACAACCCAAAATAACTTACTTCCTGTTGAGTTGAGCCCATGACATGCAGTGCGCAAGTAGTTCGGCTCAATGAGCTTCAAATGTGTATGAGCTAGGCGGTCAAAAAAAAAAATCTCTTTAAATGCATGTGTCCACTGTGCAGATTGTCTTTCTGGTGCACCCAGGTTGTGATGGAGCAGGGTGCTTTGGCCCACTCATCATTGCTTGCAATTATATTTCATTTGATTTTATTTTTCCTTACATTTAAAATCCACAAGTATGTAAGTTTGTAGGAACTTCAGAAATAAAAATTATATAGGGATGATCAATAACTAATATTTAAAAAATAATGAGCCCTGTATTTAAATAGGTATGCTTATACAGTGGAACCTTGAATTATGAGCATAATTCGCTCCGGAAGTGGGCTCGTAAACCAAATCGAATTGTCCCTTAAGAAATAATGAAATAACTCAAATTATTCATTCCATAGCCCAAAGAAATTATAAAATATATAAAGTAAAAATAAAACAAATTAACCTGCACTTTACCTTTAATAAAGTAAAAATAAATCCCGACAGATAAGTGTTTCCATTTGTGCGCGCAGGCGCCGTGTATTTGTGTGTGTGTGTGTGTGTGTGTGTGTGTGTGTGGAATTAACCCCTTCCCTCGCCTCGTCTTATACAGTAAAACTCCTCCATCCCTCCCCCACCTCGCTTTTTAAGTTTCACAACAAACACACACACACAACGGAAACACTTTTTTAACAGGAAAAAAAGAAATCTCTCTAATGACACTTGCATGAGCGCATGCTATCGGAATCACTGCTGTAAAGTAAAAAAAAACAAAAAACAAAAAAAACAAATGAACCAGTATGTGTGTGTGAAGCCGGGGAGTGGGGTGTAAAGGCAAATATATAAAGTAAAAATAAAACAAATTAACCTGCACTTTACCTTTAATAAAGTAAAAATAAATCCCGACAGATAAGTGTTTCCATTTGTGCGCGCAGGCGCCGTGTATTTGTGTGTGTGTGTTGGTGTGTGTGTCGGTGTCAAATTACGTGCGCGCACACACACAGGAGACACGCTGAAACAGAGAGGGTGATGTTTATTATACCAGTAAGAGACGAGACCCAGCAGGGGAGTCGATTACCCACAATTCCCCAGTGTAAGAGAGAGAAAAATCATTGGCTCAGTTGTGATCATATGACGTTCGGTGTCAAAACAAGAGCGCATGCATGGTACATGATACTCGGCACTTGTAAACCAAGACTTGCTCGTTTTTCAAGTCAAAATGTATTAAAAATCTTTCCTCGTCTGGCGGAACAATCGTAAACCGCGTTACTCGCTATCTGAGGTTCCACTGTATATAGAAAATATATGCAGGTGAAATCAGACTACTTTGTCATTTGCCTGATGTGGAAGATGATTGATCTTCTTTGATGAACAAGTGCTTCAGACAAAACATTTTAACAACATTTAAAGATGGTATACAAATGTTCAGTAACTCTACACTTCTCTTTCCTCCCTGCAAGCCTACAAGGAGTCCAAAGCTTGTGGCCACAGTAGTATAAAAACAAAGAATGACCTATATTGTCTATACGGTGTCTAAAGTATTGAGACAAAAGGAAAAGTCATCATTTTAATGACATTCTCAACCTAACTCTCAATGAAATTGCTATACAACAAGCAATATTTAATATGAAGTGTTTTATTCTTCAAAAACTGCTGGATCCGGCTGGGCACAGAGACAAAAATATGGTGTCACTTGTTCAATCCAAGTCTGCTTGATTACGCACTGAAAATTATGCACTGAAGTTTGATATCAACTTTTTGTGCACAGGCGTGCACCTGGTCTTTAGCAATAAAAGTCTGGAAGCTGATTCTAACTAGCACAACATCCAGATATGCAAGAACTAATTAGTGACATTACCTGCTTTGTGCACAGAAGACTTTAATATACGGCATATGCTGATTTAATACTTTTTTTCACCCCTGCAGGTATGACCAAACTAAGACTTGCACATAACAAACCTGATGCTCTGATGACATAATCACAAAGCAGATAAGCTGCACTTGCATTAAAAAGGTCAATTAGTTAACTAGAAACTCCTTCAGAGACTCTCAGAGGTCAAAACAAAAACAAGAATAGTAAGGACAAACACAATGATTTAAAATAGTACATTGAGCTTGGTATCAAAATCCTTACTGGCGTCTCTGAGACTGTGCTGGCATTCCGGGAATCCCACAGGACTAATGTAAAGTGCAAACCAAAGAATCTGTGACCCCGAGAATGTTTAAGAGGATGTATGGAAGGCTAGAGAAAAAGGTGCATTTAATAACATAATTTAAGCGCAATCCCAGCATCTGATGTTTTGTCATCCTCTGTTCCCTTGTCTGTCTGATGGAAGGCTTGCATCGCTTAAATAGCTCCCCATCACTCTTCTGTCACCAAATTCAATTTAATGTAAAACCTTTCACCCACTTTTCATCTCTCACAGCCAGAGATTATGTGATGATAGTGAAACTTCTCTTTGCCATACCTGAGATCCATGTCCCTATCCATCTTAAGCATCTGTGGCATTTATACAGACTTTTTTCTCTAGATTCCCACTGGCATGCTCTATCACACAGTATGCCATCTTGATTTCTACACAATATGTCCTATATATCATGGGGTCCTTATATTAACTGTTTGAGGATTGTTGCTGTGCTTAATAAAGTCTGCACTAGATAAGCCATGCATGTCAGCCCAAAATATACATTTAGAGACAAATACTCTGTTTCATACTTTACAATTAAATTCTGGTGTCCTTTCTAATGCATTATCTACTGTTCACAGTCTAAGTCTACAGTATATCATCTAAAACAGCGGTTCCCAAACACCGAGCCATGGACCAGCACTGGGCCATACAGAAGTAATTTAAAATACATTTTTCATCTTATTTACTATCAGAGTTTGCAGACTCTTAAAAAACAATCTGATCTTATTCACTTCCATTTGTACCTCTGTAACACTCTTCTCTGTGTATTGGTTTTGATGACCGATAAAATGACGTAACATTAAACTAATGTTACAAGCTAACTCTAGCTAAAATAAGTAAAAAAAACAAACAGCTCTGGAGAGTTCCTTTGAAAAAGGGAAAAACCCAAATGGTGAGACAGAAGATGAGACTCCGAGACTGCCAAAAAAAATAAAAATCTATGTAAAAGAAAGTGCCCAGAGTGCTACCTAAATTACGGGTTTACATGTGATTCACATGATCCAAGTCCGCTCATAATAGATCTGGCCTTATAAGTAGGTTTGAGACAACGTAAACACTGCTGATGTTCTGCAAGGCAGAATATCCTGAGACCACCACAAAAGCACTGAAAACCCTGCTTCCATTTCCAACAACATGTTTTTGTGAAACAGGGTTGTCCTCAGTGACAGCGATGAAAACAAAATTATGGGGAACTGGGCATAAGGAATACACCCCACGTGTCATTGTTTCCCATCACTCCTAGATGGAACTGTCTTATCTCAGGGCTCACATTGATTCTGCATTTTGGTATATGGCATTTATTATGAACATTATTATGCTTTGTTACAATTGGTCCCGGGTGTGAAAAAGGCTGGAGGCCACTGATCTAAAACACATTTAACCTATTAGTTAGATGCCATTATTTCTATGAAAATATTCCTTCAGGGCGACACGGTGGTGTAGTGGTTAGCACTGTCGCCTTGCACCGCCAGGGTCTGGGTTCGATCCCCGGCCAGGCTTGATTCCCGTCTCTGCATGTTCTCCCCGTGCTTGGTTGGTTTCCTCCGGGTACTCTGGTTTCCTCCCACAGTCCAAAGACATGTAGGTTAGGCTAATTGGCGTTCCCAATGAGTGAGTGTGTGTGTCTGTGCCCTGCGATGCATTGGCACCCTGTCCAGGGTGTACCTTGCCATGCGCCCCAAGTCTCCTGGGATAGGCTCCAGGCCCCCGTGATCCTGAATACAGGATTAAGCGGGTATATGATGAGTGAGTGAATATTCCTTCAGTGAGGGAAATAATTTTTCGTCATTCACTCTTTATCAATCTCTTTTTTTCAATTGAAAAGCTTTATTTGACAAGTTCTATGAAATAACAAAGGCATAATCGCACTGTTTTAACACAATGCCTTAAAAAAGAACCCTTTGAAGTGCAACTGAATCGAAAGACTTGAAACATACTATGGAGCTACAACCATGTCAATTTTCAGTCTCATCAAAATCACAAATTTGGTAGTTTTTTTTTTTTACGTTATTCTATGTTTAAAATTGTATGTATATAGTACAACTTTGCTTTTTTGTGTAGTGAAAGACAAGTGATACATTTTTAATTAGGAAAAACTATGATGTTTTATTGGGTAATTAAATTTAATTTTACACCCATCTTAGCGAAAAAATGAGTCTGAAACCTCCGGCTCTGTTAACTGCAGGCTAGGATAATTTCACAACTGTTCGTAGCTGTCTCCAATACTATACAGCTTGGTGAGAAAGATGGCCTTGCTGGCTCCTGGGTCAATTTGAGTGACACTAGCCAGTCCCTGTCATCTACAAGCTCATGAATACAGAAGCATTTTCATTCAAGTGTGTTCAGCTGCCCTGTGACATTGCATTTGCAGCAGTCTAGAATTATGTGGTGATTTCACATGTTTTCATTAAAGCCGTTGCTCTCTGAGAAGCTTTAGATTAATCGGGATTGTAAAAGATGTATTTTTACATAATACTGTAAGTGAATTTTAATATGAAATGCGATAGGATCATAAACTGAGATGATAGATAAGAGATTTTTGAATGATAAATTTAAACTCGCTGAAATAAGAAAATAAAATAGTATCAACCAAATGATTATGTACAATGTAGAAAAAAAGCAAATGAAATCATAGTAATTGCAATAGTAATAACTGCAGAATCACAGGTCAGGTATTAACTGGCCATTTACAAAGCCATAGGCCATCCAATTTATTACAAAATCAGAGTCTATTATAAAATGCTTTACTGATCACCATGGTTGCAATGTGTGGTTATTTAAGTCAGCAGATCCATTTACATGGGCACTAATATTGCAGCAATAATTGGAATAATAGCCCATTTGAAATAAAATAATCTCTTGTTGAAATTAATACATTCAGCATGAATTTGCCCCATAACTGTGTGAGAACAAGTCTCTCCCACTAGTCTTTACTTTTGGTACCAATTGGCTGATATTTCATGCGCAAAGAACCATAATCTTGGATGACACAGAATTCTTGTGAGCAATCATAACACAGAAAGCAAAAAAAGTAGAGAAAAATCCCTTCTTCTTCTATTTCCTGCAGATTGGACGCTTCACAGCAGGCAGTAATATTCGGATTCAATACTTTGAGCATGTAAATGCGCATCTTATCGGATCAGCCCCAATGTAAACGGTTAAGTTGGAATCTCTAATTAATTTTTTTTTTTTTATTTATACATATTTATCTCGCATCTCATACACATTTCCATAATTTGCTTCTAATTTTGTGAAGCTGCTTTGAGACAGTGACCATTGTTAAAAGCACCTTTATTGAAAACATATACAAATTGAATTGAATTGAATTGGATGGAAGAAACATTTTACATGTAAACACAATTAGTGTGAACATCCATTCTGCTCCTCCAGTCTGGCCATTCTCCTCTGACCGCTCTCATCAACAAAGAATTTCAACCGCGGAACTCAATGTCTTGTTTTCACACCGCTCTTTGTGTAAACTGTACAGTCTGTGGTGTGTGAAAATCCCAGAAGATCAGCAGTTTTTGGAGAACTCAGACAAGCCCAACTCTTCAATTCTGAATGTACTGCGAACCAACAAACTGTGCCAGGTGACGTCCTACATATCATACTGTATATACTGTACTCGTATCTTAAACTGAAAACTGCTCTTCACATGCAAAAAAAAAAAAGTCATACTTGTTTTTTAAAATTGCTTTTCCATTTAAATGACGCAAAATGAATCATCCACAACATGCCGCCAAGAAGAACAAAGCTCTTTGTCAAATTAGAGCCATGATTCATCAAATGCTGTGACCTTAGAGGACATTTAGCAGGAACCCGAGTGAATTCAAAAGGTCGCACAGTCGCTTCTGAGAACTGTAAGACTTCACAGCGGTTAATTTTATTCCATAAATCACTTACGTGCTGTCAGGGCACACATTAACACGAGCAAGGCATAGGATCGAACAGCCACATCTTCGTAGTCCTATACCACACTCATTTTCCTTAAACAACAGTGCTGGACTCATTCTGGTTCTGGTCCTTTATTTCCACGTTTCCGGTTTTCTCACACAGAGTAGAATGTGTTTCCATCGAATGTTGAATCTGTGTGACTCATTAACAGTCAGTCCAGAGATGTGGCTGGGGACAGGAATAGCTCGAGTCAAAGAGAGTATTGTGTCTGCTGAGCCGAGTCAGCCAGTGCAGCTCAGTGAACAAGAACATACAATCTAATCTTACTTGTCAGCAGGGAGGAATGAGATTTCCTGAAAACGGGGATCATGATCCTAACATGCAAGGATCAAAATTTGATACTCTTACATGATAACATACAGACACAAAAAAAAAACTGAGTATGTTTTGTATATTTCAACTATAAACAACTGCTTCTGTTTTCTTTAGTTCAATTTATGCTTATTTTTTTATGGAAGATATTTAAAATTACAATCTGACTATTTTATGATTAAGGAGCTTCTGTCGTTCCAGATGCAGATAGCAGGATATAAACACCTTGTTATAAGTAATCACTCAATCTCAGAGCACATCATGCTGTGAGACTGTAAATGGACTTCAAACTGAGTTTTGAAAATTAAAACGGTAAAAAAAAAAAAATGTAAAAGGTAGAGAGAGAAAGGGAGAGAGAGAGAGGAGAGCAAACAGAGCAAACCAGGCTTGCCTTAAGGATCAAGTTAAATAAATGTGCTCTTCGACATTAACTGTAGTTATTCCCATTTGGTTATTACCCATATTTTTAGTATTTAATATTTACTTTGTTTTAAATTTTCAATTCAATTTTCAATTCAATTTTATTTGTATAGCGCTTTTAACAATTGACATTGTCGCAAAGCAGCTTTACACAATCAAAAGAGAAATAATGCGCAATTCTTGTTATCTACGTTTGTTTGCAATTAGCTTCAGCTTTTCTCATTTAAACCCCTTTTTCTGTGCTTCCATGCATGATATTTTCAAGTCCTTCTACTTCCATGCCCGTCTGGGCTCTGATTGCGGATATGGATTTTACATTATAACTTCATCTGCCTGATCAGTGACCCCAGCATCACTCTTTCAGTGCTTAATGCTGATCACTTTTCTGAACAAGATAGTATAAAATTCATAATTACACAAAACTGTTTTTTACCTCTTTGAAAGGCACAATTTGCAAAAATATGTTTCTGCCTCATTGTCAGATTTATCTGTATTCTTTGTGAAAAGAATACAGAATAAATGAGAAATAAAAAACAGTTTGAAATTCCATGCCCAAACAGCATTAGTGATTAGGGCCGAGAAAATATTTTCAGTTACCATACAGCACATGTAGTACTGAAGGGTATACACCAGGTCAGGATTGAGTGGTAATGAAAATTCAAAATGAATCTGCAGTGCTCTTCATTCTCTACTTTTGTGCAAAACAAGCACGAATGAGGTTCTGCAAAATAGAAAATCCAGCAAACCGTCCATAAAACTGCATACCGCATCATCGCTGTAAACACCTACGGCTCTCGAGAGCACTGATTTGAGCCTAATGGATAATCCTACTTCCCACACAGAGAGCTCTACTAGCAGAGAGGAGTCTTTATCAAGACCAGACTTAATGGACTTCTCTGCTAATGTGATTAATATCAGCTCTAAAACCAGGCAGCAATCACTCACTGTCAGCTGAGGTTAATTCCTTATTGAGATGCGAAGAGTAAACATCGAACATGTGACCTAATCCTCAAATGAGTTCAGTTACTTCCTTTAATGCCTTTATTGTGAAGATAAATGACTAAAATGCAAGGTAACTAAAACTGCAAGGATCTGGTGATGAGACAATAAATGAAGGTTCTTACTAGGTTCTTGAGGTAATGCTCTTAAAAACACTAGCCACAAAAAAGGAATGAGGTGTATTTCAAGTCACAAAGCCTATCATGAAAAAAAGTTTTAAAAAGCTGATCTTTTTGAATACCCTTAATTAGTGTTTAATCTTGGGACTGGAAACACCAAGACAAGTGGTCCATGCCATACTGCAATATCACAGCACAGGTGCTGCCTACATCTGAGTGAAGTTAGGTGCAGCAAAGCCTGGAGTGTTATATAAGTGTTAGTGTGAGTGTTTTATTTTGCAGCAAAGACTACGCTATAACAACATTTTCGCCGGCATAAAAAAAGAAAAAAAAAAATTCCCAGGCCAAACTATGTTCTAGTGCTGCCTTAGCTACGTGCACATGACAAGCCACATTCTTCAAATCCGTTTTTTTGCTTAGATGGAATTTGCATATCATGACAGTTTACATTCATAATTACAGGTGACCTTTATCTGACTCTAATGTAGACACTTTAGTCCTCTGAAATAGCATGCATAGCATGGCTTTGCTTGCACCATCTGGGTTAAAACACGTCAGGAGTTTGTCTGACCATTCATTCATTTCAAACAAGCGATGCAATTTTAGCAAAATATATGCTTAGAATTACGCTCTAGAGGACATCAAGCAGTTAGTCAGCATATTTGTTAAGATCCAGAAGAGGGGGAAAAAGGCAGATGCCTCGATTTAGCTGTTTTAGCGACTATTGTTAGCGTTGCTATGAAATCTCTGCGCTAGCAGCGCAGCCGGCGTGTGCACCAAATAATTGCATGTACTCTGATCTGCACGCTTTCATTCAAGTCGCATAGCGGATATATAACTGATCTAGTACCACATATGAAAGTCACTCAGGTCCGATCTGATAAAAAAAAAAAAATTGTGCGTTCAAATGGCATTAAAAAAATAAATAAATGAAAGACCTGTGTCACTTTGGGGAAAAATCAGAACCGAGTCCCTTCAGGCTGGTAATGTAAACGTAGCGTTACCTACCTACCTACCTACCTACCTCAGGTTTGTGGAATGATGACCTGCCGTGATGACTGACATAGTCCTAGATATTGTAATTTACAATTTATAATATAGCATCACCTTGCATAGCACCTCATCAGTAGTATTTGAGAAAGTGCACATAAAGTACAGTAGCAGGTGCACAGACATGAACAAGGGATTATGTCCTTGATCTTTTTTTTTCAAATGCTTTAAGACTACATGTACTACATCGATTGGCCTCCTTTAAAAATTTGCATAAATTGTGGCAATGAAATTTATACCAATGTGTGTATGTAATTCATCACTCTAAGAGAAATACAGTGATTTGGCAATCCAAAAGGATTATCAATTATCTAAGTAAAAATAAGCACTCATAAAGAACTGATAACCAATCATCAATTATCTCACTAAAAAAATCAATTATCTCACTGTTTGGTAAAGTCTATAGACAGAGCCTTTCTTTGAAGCCTGCGGATATAAAGATATCACTCCACTGATGCACGGATTCACAGAGATCTTATGTTTTTAATGAGAGCAAAGCTTAAGGCAACAGGACTTCATACGTCATGCGCGGCATTACTAGGAGCCGATGAGTGCTGCGGTGGTCAGAGCGCCATAGAAAATAAAAACTGTAAAACAGTTTTTACAGTTGACAGTAAATTGCTCACTTGTGCTGCACGAATGTATAGCAGTACGCAACTAGATCAGGTTGTTATTTTATCTTTGTAAATGTCAATATAAATCCATGCTTTAATATTTGTGCTCTTTTTTCATTATCTGCAGGTCTAGCTACCATGTTGACTAGCTGTTTGAGTGAAATTTATCTAGCTACTTAAAAGATTAGCTGCTTTTTAGTGCCATATCCCAGACACTACTACTGATGTTGAGTTGATTTCTACTGATGTTGAAGTATTATGGAGGACCAAAAAACAGTGATGGCATGATTATGGACATGATGCAGTTGAAAAAACTCATGCATCTGTCTTTCAGAGTGTTCTTATGTGTACTTGATGAACTCCTGTGCTATAAAGTTTAGAGCTACAAAGCCATAGTGTTTTTATCACATTAACACTGAGCTACTGATTTTTGAATTCAATATCCATCACTGGTCTATAAGCATGAGGATTGAATTTTCTACAGGATTTATTCAAACCTCAAAGCTGTCCTTCATAAAATGAAGTTATTCTGGTTTCAGCCATCATGCTGGAAAGGAATTTCAAAAAAGATGCTGTTGATTGAGCTTGTTAAAGGTGATACAGCCTTGTTTTTTTCTTTTGCAAAATGCAAAGCTTCAAAAGGCAAAAAGCATGAGCTTTATACACATGAAAATACAACTATAAACATTAAAAAAGGTTTGTCTTTCAATGGTATACATTTACTTCAATTACGCAGTATTGCACCGGCAGGAAGTTATAATATTTTGTGAATTGCGCCTGAGGTTGCATCTAATATTCTCTTATATTTTGACTGTACCTAGATAAAGCGTAGATTTTCTGCACGAGTGCTGGAGAGGGTCCCTGGAGATTGTGAAGCTTATGGCATAAGCAGTTCATATTTCCTTGCTCTCACAAATCCAACAAAACGTAATCACGAGTGAGTGCTGTGAACTGAGCCATTCGTCATCACCTTTAATCATAGAAGAGGATATTCAAGCTATGAGGTTGGGTGCTAATGCAGGAGAGCTTTGAGCTGGAAAGATTCAGCCGAAGATGTAAAAAAAAAAAACCCACAACCAGCCCATTAATGAGCATCATTTGAATAATCAGATTGAACAATTTAACAGCACCATGGCACAAACCTTTTCATGACCTCCCTGCTCAAAATTATAACCTAGACATGTGCATAAACTTTATCCAGAACCCAATGTTTAGCATGATCGCAAATGCAGCAGCTCCCTGTAATTGTATTACAATTACTCTTATTCCTGAAATAATTTGAATGATTCAAATGCCATCTCGAGTGTCACTGTAATTTGATTAAACAGGAGAGAACTGGAGGGGGAAGAGAAAGTCAACATGTGCTGTACCTCTCCAAGCATAAGTGGCAAAGCCATTAGGAAGATAATGATGTGAGATTAAATTAACTGTAATGTCTGCAAGGCCAAACACTGGGGCAGTGGGCGAAGAATAAAAGACGTGACCAAATCTGTGCCTTATTTCATAGGGCACGCTTATTCAAGCGTCCTAAATCTTGTTAGGTGCATTTAAAATTGAGGATAAGGAGTGGAACACTAACTGATGCACACAAAAAAGCAAACCAAGCAAGAAGATACAATGGAAATAAAGGAGAAGTGAAATGGAAATAAATGTGCTTTTTGAATCATGCAAAAAAGTCATTGTAAAGTAAAAGGAAAACCTTTTGGCCCATTAGACAATATCATATGAGTTGTGTTTTTGAACTTTTTGAATCAAAAGAAAATAAGAAAATAAACCCGATGACATTTTACAAAGAAAATTCATTCATTCATCTTCTATACCACTTTATCCTGTATACAAGGTCACAGAGGGCCTGAAGCATAGCCTATCCCAGGAGACTTACAGTAGGACATGAGATGGGGTACCCCCTGGACAGAGTGCCAATTCATTGCAGGACACACACACACACACGCAATGTGGAAAAGTAGTAACCTAATCTGCATGTCATTGGACTGTGGGAAGAAACTGGAGTACAGACCAGAGGTGGGAATCGAACCGGAAGGTTGAATATTAGAATATTTGAAATTTCAAATTCTTGATTCTGTTTATACAGTATATTAAATGTATTGTGACTAGTATTGTGTGCATATATAAAAAATCCATAGAGATTTCCATTAGTCCATTTTAGAACTCTATAAAAACAGTTTATGAATGAAAAGTAATACCCAGTAAACCAAGGCAAAAGGATGCACAACTCTGAAAGAAAGTCTTGCTTGTGGGCATCATTACATAAAGCCACATGATGCAGCAGCAACAGCATCAGTTAATGTGTTGGAAACTCAATACCTAAATTTGAACCTATTTGTAAATTAAATGTGTAAGTAAGGATACAGAAACAAATAGTATTTAAGTCTGGATTATTATGCCTAATTAAAAATCCTAAGCATAGTATCAGATCTTTCCCTGCCTAGTTAGACAGAAAATTAGCCAGAGGTAATCTGTGTCTCTAGAAAAAAATATTTGTGAATTTCTTAAAAAGCCCCACATTCTAACGTCAGGTGTAATTCTGGTTATAAAGTACAGTAGTTCACATCAAAAGTCCACATTCAGGACAAGCAGATCTAGTGTCCAAGATATTCCTAGTTGCTTTCAAGTGTCAGGCAGTATCTTCAGAATCAGGTATGAGAAAATATGAGGGGGGAAAAAATTCAGCCCAAAGCTGTCACATTGGTTAACTCTCCTGCAATAAGTACTGTAACACTGACCTTGCAGTTAATGGACTGAGAGAAGAAGACACCAGCCAGACTCAAAGAATATGTCCTATGTGCAAGACAAGGACAGATCACATCGCAGCTCATGAAGAGGATAAGACTCATGAGCTTGTTCTTTCACACACTTGCCCGCTTATCTTATGTATATCTTTATGTAAATCTGGAGGATTATATCCGGTTTTCACAAAATCCCTGATTCCTTGTCGACCCATAAATCATTAAAAACACTTACGGTAAACCTCCAGTCATATGTGGGACTGGTACTCAAAACAGACCTTTCAGTAGGTTTAAAGGCAACATGAGTGGTTTGTGGTAGTAATAGTATGTAATAATGCGTTTGGAGACAAAGTGCTACTTTGTTTAGGGAGAATAAAACAGCCTTTGACATTTATACAAGTTTTATTGCAGAATTCATACAACTAGCGCATACGGTTTGTATAACTTGGACTGCCAGTTAATTTCAAAATAAAGCGATAGATTCAAAGAAAAAGAGACTTCTTTCACAATCCCATTTATAAATCAAGCGACCCTACGTGACCATACTGTATGTGGCAGCTGTTAGTTTGGGAACCCCAGCGTTAATCTTTGTTAATGCACTTTGCTCAGCTAACGAGCTTGCCATACATTACATTATTGTAGCTATCACTAGCCTAGTTATTACGTAACCAGGCAACTAAAACATGAGGCCGAGCCTCACGTTTAGTGCTTTTACGTGCCTTGTGCTAGCTATTAAATTTATTGCTTGTACTCTAATCCTTTTCTGCACATGCTCAAATATTACAGTTTCCCCTTAGCGCAAAATGTGTGGTTTGTAGATAAGTCTGTTCTATTTTAGTATAAATATGGCTGTCTTTTGTAGTAGTAAGATTGCACATATCTGTTAGCAAAACCGATCAAGCAAAACAAAAAAGTTCCATGATAGATTAAAAAAAAGAAGAAGAAGCACACACCATTTGGTTTATGGTGTGTGTTTTAGACACCGAGCAAGCACAGAGCACTCTCGTTTTCTGCTGAACTCAATTCTACAGCAAAGTCTACAAAAAGAATCCAGACACCAATTTCTTGAGGACTTATACTGTACAACGATGAGTAGTAGCTGAGTAGTCAGATTTGCTTTCTACGCATCCCTCACTCCTGAATCCGATAGACTGTCCTTTTAATCTTTCATGAGCTTTGAGGCTTAAGGAATAGCAGAGCATTCAATCTAATGTGACAGCTCTCTAAAACATGCTGCCCCAGGGCTCTGAGTGGAATCAGAAGCTTGGGCATCAAGACAGAGGGGCTCAGGAGGTCACAAATCTGCTAAACCGTTTCCTTAGTCAATGTCGAACGACAGCTTTCCAGAACCGTTCTGGGGCCATGACTAAGCGCATGTCCTACGGGGGAGGAGCAGAGATAATGAATATTAAGAGAGCATGTGCTGCTTAATGAATCTGATCACTGACAACAACACAATCCATAAACCCAGACGTCCCCAACTTTTAGCTAATAGGTCTTTGAGGAGTACGGCCAATTAAGACTAATGAGACACGCAGGAAAAACATTGGCATCCCAAAGCATCCATAACTGAGTAGTTATTTACACCATGTGATATGACATTTCTGTTAGAAATCATTCTGCTGGGAAAATTACAGATGTCATCAAAGTGCTAAAAAGAGTTCTGTCGTATGCTTTAGGCTACCAATGACAGGTGTTTAAAATCACAGTAACAGTATGGCAGTTTTTAAAATGCAAAAAGAAAATACTTTCTTAAAAGCATACCTACATACACATTTGAATAGAGTGGATGATGTTACAATTATTGTCTTTTCAGTTGATCCTCATACAAAATGCGTTCAAGTCAAACCAGGACACAATAATGAGAATATAAACCACCTTTATTTCTCAATATAGTCCCTATATAATCCTCTGCTACACTTATTCCATGCCGCGTGAACTCCCATTTCAGCCTGTTTTAGGCGTTTAAGTTATTATATGATTGTTTTATTCATCAGATATATTTATTTCTTGTACCCTTTTTTCAATAAACGTTAGCAAGTATCCTTCTCTGCAAAACCCCCAAAGTACAACAATGTCATTATTTCCATTACTGTTAAAAGAGTATGAGCATGAATAGTCAGAGCATAAAAGAACCAAGATCATTTTGTCATGAAGAATCAATTCTTCCAGCTTGACATACTGTACTCGGCAAAAAAAAAAAAAAGAACATGCAGCCAGTTGTATTTTATGAAGTTGTATTACAAGCGTACAAGAGGCACGAAACACAGAACAATTACGGAAAACCAAACGGGAAATAGAATCATTTCCAAAGCACTCAAAAAATGTAATTCTAAACTAATGGGCAAAAGCACTTGACCCCCAGGGAATAGCATATTAGCTGCAGTTCCACAAAAAAAAGCTTGTCAACAACAAAGGGAAATTAACAGAAGACATATTCCACAGGATCCAAGCAGGCTTTTTATTGAAAATCACATAAACAAAGAAAACGACAGAGAGAATTAGAGCAAAGAATGCCTATACCAGTGGGGGATATTGATTAATAGTAGTCATGAAACCTTTACATTTATGGCTGCTGAGATTTCACTTGTTTAAAATAAGGGCTCTAGCTCCCGAGGACACAACTGTCGTTCCAATTTATCTGGTCATTTGAAGGTGAATGATTCACTGTTGTTTAATATTGTTTTTGGAATTAATGTGTACTAAAATGTTTGACATGTATTATGTAACATGAAATTACCAGAAGATTAGCAGAATTAAAATAATTATAATCAGTTATATACAGTACTGTGTGAAAGACTTGAGCCACTCCAGATTTCATCATATTTTGCTTCCAAAGAGGCAGACTCTCTTAAAATTTTAATGTAGTCTTGAGAAATAGTTCTCCAGGCTTTGGCAAGTTTTTGGCAATGAGGTTGCTGCCGAGGTTGTTACAAAATCTTTTCTTTTTTTTTTTTTATTGTATCTTCAGGCATGTTACAGTCTGTCACAGTAAAACATTTGTTCCCATTTCTTTAATTTAATCTAAATTATTAAATGAAATAAAATGTATTTAAATTCAATTTAATTCATATAATTAAGTAAGTAAGGAAGGAAAAAGTAAAAAAAAATACTTCATAAAAGTAAATAGTAACTTTTACTTGAAATTTAGTAAAAAATTATTGACTTCAACTAAATGGTATACAATACAATATACTCACTCACTCACTCACTCACTCATCATCATTACCGCTTCATCCTGTATTCAGGGTCACGGGGGCCCGGAGCCTATCCCAGGAGACTTAGGGCACGAGACAGGATACACCCTGGACAGGTGCCAATCCATCGCAGGGCACACAGACATACACACACTCACACACTCATTCACACACTACGGGCAATTTGGGAACGCCAATTAACCTAACCTACATGTCTTTGGACTGTGGGAGGAAACCGGAGTACCTGGAGAAAACCCACCAAGCACGGGGAGAACATGCAAACTCCATGCACACAGAGACGGGAATCGAGCCTAACATTTATAAATAACATTTATTTTATCTTTTATTGTATCATTTATTATATCTTTATCTTTAAGAATGTAAGCTTACTGATACTACCATTGTTTTGATGATTTTATCTTTCAGGTTTTATTTTTCATTGCGTGTCCTCCTTAAACGCAGATTCAATTTGAAATGAACAGGCTTCTTGTTCAGGCCAATTTAGAATAATTAGCCACAGGCAGGCAAAAACTGGGCCATCGCAAAACCTGAAATGCATTAATATGTAAAATTCCAGATCTGGAGGGGGAAAGATGTCATTCTGTGGAGAAAGCACAAATGCCAAGGAGGTGATGCAAGTCTTACATTGTGTTTGCATGATAGTTTTGATAGAGGGGTTTCTAAAATGATTTTTTTATATATACAAAGCTGTATTTTCTTGTCAATTAGTGCTATCATGGCATCATTAAATTCCTGGGATTATAATGATGCTTCAGTTGTTCTAAAGCATGGTTATTAAGCTGCAAAGATATCACAGTACCTTTCATCATAATATACAGTATGTTTTTTGTTCTTTGTTTTTGCCTTTTATTTGCCACACCTCTCCAGGAGTGTGAGGTTTCTATGATGTGACAAATAGGATTATTATGCAAAAATGCATGGAACTGACACCATTTTCAAAAATAGCATTTTCTGCTACACATAATGCGCTAGGGTTGCTAGACCACTATCCTGATCTTAAATGGCCTTACACATTTAAAGGACACATTTTCATAGCATCAGACTTCTTGAATACAAGTCAGCCTGCGAATTGCAATTAACTTAATTATCTCATGCTGGTAGACTGCATCACTGTCTCATGCTGGTAGACTGCGTCACAGGTTTAAAGTCCATCATTCCGAATCTAATAGTTGGATTTTTTTTTATTACCCAGCTGTACTTGATACAAGTTTTGTTCATAAAAAAAAAAAAAAAAAAAGAAAAAAGAAATAAAAATTAATTCACTCCTCATCAGACCACAGATCATTTCTCTTTTTTTGCACATCTTTGAACTGGATGCTAAACACTTATCGCATTATGGATGCCAAGAAGCATGTCATAGTTCCATTCATCAGATTTACTATCAATATATTGCAATATGTAGTTTTTGCAATAATCACTCTAATCAGAACTCAATCAAACCATTGTCTTGCGTATTGGCTTACACTCTTTGCACATGCTTGTACTCATGCACATTATGTAGTTTAGGGTTCTAGATAAGTGTAGTCTCATGTAGTTCTGTGTTATGTAGGAACGTTGCTTCATTTCACTATGTTCGGTACTTACTGTACTGTATATGCCTGAAATGACTTTTTTGACTTGAGTAGATACTAGAGATTGTGTTATGACCTCTGTGGGTGACTTAGTTAAGCAAACATGGGTATTGGTATGGAAACTGGAAACCCACCAAGCATGGGAAGAACATGCAAACACACACACACACACACACACACACACACACACACACAGACCCGAGGTGGAAATTGAACCCTCGACCCTGGAGGTGCAAGGCCACAAAATTAACCACTAAGCCACCATGATGCCCATATGAAGAATAAATAATTGGATTGAAGGAGAGCTCTGACGAGGACAAGGAGTTCTTGGAGAGCGCACGGTTAACGTGGAACAGTGAATATCCCCCGATCTCTTGTTGTGCAAACGGCAAGAAGTGCCCGACAAGGGGCCTGTGAAGATAGGTAGAAGAGAACAACCCTAGTGCTGCAGAGAGTATTTAAAGAGACAAAGCAGAGAATTTCTTAATTTTTAGAATTTTTCTAAATCCACGAGATCAGCGAGAACCAGGAGAGCCCAGAAACTTTGAGGAGTGACGAGGAGTGACGAGGAGTGACAAGGAGTGCCTCAGGAGTGAGCCAGGAGAGTGCTACAGGGTAAATATATCAATCTTTTCTCATGAATAGTCTATGGAAAGAAGTGACATGTCTAATAATTTTGTGCAAATCTTTTTACCAGGATTGGTGAGGTTGAAGAGTGCCCAACTTGAGCCTAGAAGTACGTCAATTTTCTCACTCTCTAAAGGGGTGTAAGAATGAGCTACTTTCACCATTTTACACAGATTATATGAATGATTAAGTTTCATTTAGTATTATAGTAATGACTATTATTACAATTAATTGCATCCCTTTTTTCTATTTGTTCTATTTGTTCTTTCATCTGGTGGAGATCTAGTAAATAATAATAGTCAGTGAAGCTATTTTTGTTAAAACCTTGTACCATTATTTAGTTCTGGAGTTTACTGATGACAGGGACTAACAGAAGGAAATTGCTTTCTGCATTTTTATGGTTCAATCACAAGTAAGATACCAAGTCAGTATGAGTCATCTGAGGCATCTGTTTGCCTCTGTGTGTATTTGTTACACTGTGCATTATCATCTAGCATAATAACACTATCAGGTTCATTTCTGACAGGTTTGGAGAAAAAAAAAGACAAAATAACTGGAGACTAAAAATAAACACAACAGAAGGCTTTTTTTAAAAATTCTTTACGCTGTATATTTAGTTAGCTAAATTTAGTAATCATATTTTTAAAACTTCAAGTAACCTGAGAGGTTTTGTTCATTCACCTAGTACTCAGAAATTGTAATAAATGTTTTTTTAAGATGATAGCCCTGAATTCTCTCCAAATCTCTATTTACTTGGCCAGATATTGTAGCAAGCGTGAGATTCATCTGCACAGTGGAACTGTTCTTCTGCAAGACATTTGAAACAGTTTGAAATATTTCTAGAATATGAAATTGAACACAAACAAACAAATAAATGAATACTTAAATTAATAAAACCTAGGGATGAAAAAAAAAAACCTTTGAAGAACTTTTAACAGTGACATTTAGTTTAATAGCCCTAAAAGACAGCAATTAAAACTTGCTTGTAGCAGTTACTACCCCCGAAAGCATTCTAAATAACTTGGCAATCAAGTCCTGTGATGCATGTAAAAAAATATATTAATAAACTTCCTAATCAGAAAACATGCACAGAAGTGTCTTAAATGCTTCCAGAGGTTGGAATAAATTAGATAAATACAGTATATAGTATACTGTATATCAGAAAATGAACTTTGCATTGTGGAAATGATGATAGAACCAATTACAATTACTACAATTAATGGCACCCCTTTTTTCTACCCAGAGGAAACCCACCAAGCAACATGCAAACTCCATGCACACAAAGATGGGAATCGAACATGGTCGGGAATCGAACCCAGACCCTGGATGTGCAAGGCGACAGTGCTAACCACTACACCACTGTTACACCAACTAACTTTAAAACAATAAATCGCATCCACACACACTAAGAACAGTGTTTAAAAAATCAATAATAACACGATCATGGAAAAAAAATAGAAACAGGGCCTAAACATCCTAAATGTTTCAATCCTAAATGATTCTTATGACTACTACTTTTACATTCACTCCACCTGCTCTCCATTGGCATTTCATATTTACACTACGAGCTAAAGGGTTTTACGTTGTAAAATGGCTTAAACAAAATTTAAACAAATTAACCAGCAGAGGTGGAAGCTAACTGAAAACATTTACTTGGTTACTTTACTTAAGTACACATTTCATGTGTCTATACTTTACTTGAGCGATTTCGTTAGAGGATACTTTTTACTTTTACTCCACTACAACTTAAAACAAATATCTGTACTCCTACTTAACTACGTTTCTGCATGGCGTTGTGTTACATAAACACTTGATAAACTGGTACGTAGTACTGTATGTGAAGCAGGAATTTTGCTACCTGCTGGCGATTATGTGTATTTGTGTGACTTTCCCTTCCTTTGAAACACACCTAATAATGCAAAAAGTGTTTGAAATCAGAATTGGAGCTGAGAGAGAGAGAGATTTTTACTATGAAAAAGACTACTGTGAGCTAATACAAGCCCTGTACATTTTATACTTAAATAAATTTGAACAGGAGTACTTCGCTACTTTTACTCAAGTACACATGGAAATGGAGGACTTTTACCTTTGCTTAAGTAATATTTTCCCTAGGGAATCCCTACATTTAGTCAAGTACAGAATTTGTGTTCTTTGTCCACCTCTGCTAACTAGGTTAGGTTACTGGTTTGGAATATTCTTTAAAAAATAATCCATTGTAACTTTTACAATAGTTACTAGTTACATTTTACTAATTTTATTATTGTCGCAAGAGTAATTTTTTTCTGTAACGGGACATTTTCCATTCTCGCCATGTAAAATTCCACTTCCTATATAAAAATGCTTATTATAGTCGTGCTAGAAGACAGATATGCCAAAAGCTAAACCTTTTCCAAGAATATAACTTTCAAATGAAAATATTAAAAAGGAAAAAGGGATGCAATTATTACTGAATATTGGAATATAGAAGATTTTATTTGCCATTTGTACACATACCAACAGTTTAGGTTTTTTGTTCAGAAGCTCTCTGTCAGACTGTGATTGAAAAAGATAAGAAAAGTAGAGTATGCAGGAAATGATGCAGGAAATACATAGGAGAATTAAGACTATAACACATCCTTCCCAAATATGTACTTTCTTAAAGAAACACACAAAGTAATATTAACAAATTAAATAAAGAGTACTGAAGCAGTAAAGTCTCAATTAAGTTCACTGAAGAATAAAAGCACTCTCCTGAAGATTTGCATTCTGAATGGGTCTCATTCAAGCATGCTCAGTATTACAATTAACACTTCAGAGGGGAGTAGCCCTCAAAGTGAAGAAGACTGAATACTGTGAAGCATCTCCCACTTTAACAAAAAGCTTCTAGGTGTTATTTGGAGCATGGCACAGACACCTTGAGATTAAACAAGTGAACGAGCCTTAAAACAAAAAAAAAAAATAAATATAAAATGTGCCTTTATTTTCAGAGGTTCACTTAGATTTTTTCAAGATGATTGACTCAGACTTAAATGAACTGATCTATGCAATGAAATCCACAAAGCAATCCAGCTCTTCCTGTTTCTATCTGAGTCTTGAAGCATCACTCCCCGAGCACAGAGCTCGTGCAACGTGCTTGGGGCTACATCTCCGTAGCGACTTTAACACAATCTTATACCACTAGAGAATACTGACAGAGCATCATGTAAGGAATAAAATGCCACAGGGTGTGCTGCTACAGGAAATAATAAATGACAGCGTGGTTTGGTACAACCCCAACGTTTATTATTTTCTTACTAAAGTCCATCATACTGTTTTATTTATCTTACAACACGGCAATCTGCCAATTATGAGTTCCTTTTTTGTTAATTAAAGAACTGTTTATCAGATATATTTTTCTGAATAAAATTGTAAAAAATCTGTGACACAAGTTAGTTACCATTATCACCAACTGTGTAAAACTGCCAAAAAGCAATTATTCCTTTTTCGGCTCTTTGAATAAGATTTATTTTTTTTAATCACCTTGTCTTACCAGTGGGAGAACATTTTACATTACAAGGAGTAAATATCTGAGACTTCCATAAATGTTACAGAAACACGTAATGATAACTCAATAAGTATGCATTTTCATTGTTAAAGTAGCACATTTGGAAACAGATTAGAAACATATTACAGCAAGCTACCGTGTTGTAATATAAGTATTAATGAATCACTTTGTAGCAATGACATCCAATCCAATGGCATTTTCCCTCACCAAGAATGGTTCTCTATTTCACCAAGAGCAAGAACAATCTCAGGAGCATAACCTACAGTAGAAAATGCATGGACCCTCAATTAAACAACAAATCTGAAGCTATAAGAAATGACAAATGTTTATTACAAAAAAAAAAAGTGTCAACTTCCATGCAATAATCACAGAAATATTTATTGCCTTATTGCCTTCTTACTCTACAGGGAAATTACACCTAATTCAGACCACGGCTGATGTAATATGATTGAAAATCATTACAAAATCTCATTAAAAGTAATGAATAAGATGAAAAAATTAAAATTACTTTGTAATTTTAATGATTTTTACCTAGTCAAGATAGAAATAAAGAACGCTATATGTATACACTACCAGTCGAATGTTTGGACACACGTTCAAATTAACAAAAATTTTAAATATGCAATAATCTCCTCTGAACAGTTGATATTGAGATTTGTCTGCTACTTACATTATACGCTGTAAGGCCTAACGGCTCTAATCTGAGGTGCTGTTAATTGGTGATTTCCGAAGCGGTTAACTCTAAATGAATTTCTAGTATATATCATTTGAAAATATATCTCTCATATACGTGACCCTGTTGCTCGTCTTGAACATGTAACCAGGTTTCAGAGTTTAATTCACCATTGTCTCCACCTCAGGACAATCCACAGCAGTTCAGCTGTTTTGTCCCACTCCTTGCACCACCTCATTAATTGCCAAAATAGTAAAAAAATAAAATAAAATACTGTTTAAAACACTGATGGGCCTGCAAAGAAGCCTGACCTGAAACCCACTAAATACTGATGGAAAATTAGATGCTCAGCAAGCACATAAACATAATCATGTATGTGCATAATCATGTATCTGCATACTTTTGCCAGCATAATGCATGCCTTTGGCCTAAGGATCATTAATTACCTTGTCATGTCTCCGCCTTGTTTTTAATGACATTCTTACCTATGACTTTAAGTGCACGCTATTTAGGGCTGGGTGTTATATCGTTCTTTTAAGATATACTGATATATTCTGAAATGAGACATCGGATGAAACGATACAGTTTATATCAATACTGATGTTTCATTACATGACCCGTTTCATCTGTGCCAGTGTTTGCATCTCTCCTATCCCACACTGTCTCACAGCCCTGCCCCCACTCTCCCACAAATCTGGAGTTTACTTGACTTATACTTCCTTGAAATACGCTATAGTTATATTTAAAAATAAAAAGATACATTTCAAATACCCCATGTAAAATATTTTTCAACATGCCAATATCAGCGCTGTAAACTGAAGTCTTAACCCGAAAAAGTCTTCTGCCCTGAAAGAAAGTTTCACCCTGCCCTTAACATTTACTGTATTTATTTTTCTCTACGGCATTTTCTTTCAGCAGTCTTCCTTAGTAGAAATTTTTTAGTATGCCTGTTCTTTATTAATGTTGTTGAGAACAACTGAAAAAGCTTTTTCAGCCTCTTTTTATGTAATATATTTTAGGCTGTTTTTTATAAATTATTTAATTATTTCCATGTTTCAAGCAATGATTGAAACCCTGTCCTTTGCCATTTATTTTGGTTATAGTCTGTTTTAATAAAAGTGCTTGTGACCTCTCATGTGAATTCAACTTACAACTGAAAAGCATATATGCATCTTTTATCAATATTCATTTAACATGTAATATTAAATCCTCAGTAATTTTTTGTCTGTATCACCAACCCCTGATGCGCCCACAACAAAAGTGACACCTGGCATTCTTGACAAAGAAAATCTGTTACCTCAATCCTATTCCCATTTTGTTGCATTCCGGATCCAATCTGTCTTCTGTTTCATTTCTGAACCAACCTTCTCATCTCTATCTGTACACATCCTTTTCCAGGGGGTAGTGCTACTGTAGATCACTGGTGGAATTGTGAATTCCACCTTATTTCCCTGAGGATGCTGTTCCACCACCAATGTCCTAATATCAACAGTGCCTCAAAGTGTTCCATAAGGGGGAAGAAATCTTATTAAGATGGATTATCAATTAAATTACTATTCATGTTACTTATGTACTATTTATTCAATTAAATTAAAGCCTGTTTTTGTAGTCTGTATGATTCATTTGTTTTAGTAAATTTGTAATCTTTCAGGCTATGGAAAAGCTTCACTCTTGGCTCTTTGGCAAAATTCCTAACAACTGCAACCTTTAAAGTGCTTTAAAGCTAATCAACAATAATTACAATCACCCTAAACTACTTATATTCAATTGACTTCAAATCTCACTGTGCAATGATAATGGCTCATCCATGTGCATACTATCTGTAATAGAAATCTCTACACCTAGGAAAGAACATTGGACCTCTAGGGGCGGCACACAATGGTTAGAAACAGATAATGTTCTCTATTTTAAAAGGACAGATACAGCTAGAACATGAGACCTCTTGAATAAAAACAGCAATATGGATGAAATAACCACAGATAATTTTCCAAAATGAGAGGTGATGGAACTAGTTTAAAAAAGGATGAATTCTTTACATAGAGTGTGACAATGCTTCTGAGAATGAGTCTCAAAGATAATGTGGAACATTGCCAAAAGAAAGCAAATTGGGGAACATCCTAATCAACCTATTTTGGCTTGTACGCGTGCTGTGTCATCAAATAAACATGTGACTCAACAGCAATCTTGAGGACACTTGAGGTTTCATCTACACAGTAGTCGTTATTTGAGATAAATACAAGATTATCAAGAGAAACATTTCACCAGAATACAATCTTTGCATGAAATGAATGAAAGCACAGCATCGGGCAAAGAAAGACACCTTGGCGCATCAATTATGTGTCCAAGCGTCAAGCTTAGTCTCAGTGAGGACAGTTCAAGGTGAAAAAACAACCCTGATTTATAATCAGCAAATAAAGAATTTATGACAGCTTTGATGGAATACAAATTGACAATGACTTTAAAGCCATAAATCACGGATCGGCCCCAACTACCGTTAAAGTGCAATCATCAAAAGCTGTTTGATAAAATTTTTTAAAAATTAGTCGTTATTGGGTCCAAAATGGCAACTCCAATGTATTCAGTGTATCATTAGCTAAAAAGAAAAATAACCTGATATCTGATAAACGGGGCTGAATGTGATTTATCTTTTGTTGATAAGCTGGTCTGCTCTTCTCTTTATGGGTTCACATCAATCCACACATTAACTGAAGAGCTATTTGTTATAAATCTAGTCTATTAGACTATTTAATTATTACCTGAGGCACTGAATTAATTAATTCAGTGGCAGGTGTATCATTTTCTTTATAGGGACAGATTCATTAACTGAGGTGAGGACACATTTCATCTAATGAGCAATGCGCCAACCAAACCAGGCTATACACGTATGCTTTTTTTTTTTTTTTTCTTTTTTTTTTTCATCTTTAAATCAGGTATATATCTACTTGTAACCACGTTGCTCACAGGAAGCGCTGAGTGCACTGCTGTTAAACCCTATGTAAACTGCGGCAAGTCGGACAGCACTGCCCCAATGCAATCCCACCGTGTGCGGTGCATACTGTAACACTGACACATCACTGATCACTAACGTGTGTTCAACTCATTTAAGCATTCAATACTAATCTGTGTAGAACCGAAAAGTACCTCCAGTGGAGACAGAACTGAAAATGTGCTCCTAATCGTTCAGGAATAAATACAACTTCTGTTTTCAATGAAAAAAATGAAGAAAAAAAAAAAAAAAAACGGCAGTGATAGTGTGTCAGATATAGTGATAAATATTCACTGGAGTGATCCACGTTAGAGCCGAACATCCCGGCAAATTTTCAACGAGATCATAAAGATAAAGTAGTAGTCTCTAACTCCCGTCTAAAACTATCAATTCCACTCCATATATTTTCTTTTTAAAGATCTCTCTTTCCCCTTTCCCGCGATCCTCCGAGCAAACAAAGTGCGCCTGACAAAGCCCGCTCGAAGCCCTACACACACCCATCCCTCTGCTCTCCTCGCCTCTACAAACACACAATACCGGGGCTCCTTACCGTCGAAATCCCTGAAAAGAAGACGGCCAGGACATCCGTGATTTTTTAAGCCCTGGTCGGTGGCCCGTGTCCACCGCGTAGCTTCGGTCCATTTCCGCGTCGGTCCGGTTTCACTTTGTCCTCGGTATCGGATCGGCCTCGCGTTCTTCCTGCGCTGTGTCTCTCGCTCTGCGCGCATTGAACTGGCTGCTGATGCTGCTATTGCTGCTGCCGCTGCTGCCTCCACTAACGCTCAGCACGGCTCGCATTTCCACTCGCATTTCACACACTGACTCGCCCGAGCTTCCTTATGAGTTCAGTGACGTGTCCACGACGGCACCCGGCGTTCAACGTACAAAATCCTGCCAGCGTTTATAGCAGATTTAATTCCCTGGCAAAAGTGTGCGTGTGTGCGTGTGTGTGCGCGCGCGTGTCTGTCTGTCTCTGTGTGTGTGTGTGTGTGTTCCGGGTGTCAGCACGCAACTTCTAGAACTTAGTAATTCATGAGACTTACTTGGATATGGAGAGAGATAGAGAAGTTGTAATCATAATAATAATACTAATAATAAACATAATATGTACCAAAGAGGTTGCCACATCGGGTCACTATCCACAAGATATGGCATGGGTTTTTTGCTGGATGCCCTTTCTTTTTACAACCCTCTAATTTTCTAACCAACGCTCCATGCAGTGACTGGAATTTACTGGGTCCTGGGTTTTCCCCAAGAACACAACACTCGCACACTTGCAGTGGTGGAGCTCAAACCCCTGATCAACCACTGCCCCATGGTCTCAAAATGTCCTTAGCAGGCTAACATAAAAAGACCACCAAATCTATTATCTAATCATACATAAATAGATTACCATTAATGCTCATACTAAAATGCAACTATTGTAAATGACCAAATGTTTGTGGACACCTGAGCATCACAGCCACATGGTATTCTTACACAATTTGCTGTCCCAATTATTTCGCACCCAGTTGTATAAGACGCCATCATTTGCTAGACCATTACTTTTTCAGTTCACTGGTGTAGTGGTTAGCACTGTCGCCTTGTACCTTCATGGTCCGTGCTTCCCTTTCATGGTTCCCGGCTATGTTTGATGCAATGTTGGGTTCTGTCGGGTCCTGTCGGGTCCTGTCGGGTTCGGGCAAAGATCTTCAGCTCTACTTCCTGCCACAGTCCAAAGACCTGCAGATCAGGCTAAGTGACTTTCCCAAATTGCCCCCAGTGTGAGTGAGTTAGTGTATGTGTGTGTGTGCCCTGCGATGGATTGGCACCCTATCCAGGGTGTACCCTGCCTCCTGCCCTATAAGTCGTTTGGGATAGGCTCCAGGCCTCCTTAATAATGATAAAGTGGTATAGACGATGAGTGAGTGAGTGAGACGGTGAGTGAGTGAGTGGAACTAAAAGACCCAAACATGTTCTAGCGTGACAATGCCCCTGTCTGTAACCAATGCAAGCTCCAAAAAGACATGATTCACCAAAGCTGGCATGGAAAAAATGTAGTGGCTTCCAAAGTGCCCTGACAGCAATGCCTCTAAAACCCCTTTGTGATGAACTGGAATTCCAACTATGTGCCAGGCCTTCTTTCCTAACATCTATGCTCAACGTCACTACAGCTCTTGAGAAAGAATGAGCACAAATCCCCACAGATATACTCCAAAATTTGATGAAAGCTTTCCCATAAGACCAAAGGCTTTTAAAAAAGCAAAGCAGTAGCACAACATCTGGAATATGATGTTCAAATAGCAGATCTGTACCTCAGTTTAATGTGTGCTGGAAATTAGTATAATCCTTCGGGGTGTATGCGACACAGGGTATACCTGTGTCAAACAATGTGAAATTCTGCATGTTATATGCCTATGTTTACAATGTACCAGTATATAGTAATATCCAGCACATATAAGGGAAACACCTACAGACTATTACTGGTAATTGAAATCACACTGTGTCTCATTTTATAATGGTGTCACTCAATCACGATCAGTAAAACTGAGTTAAGCAAGCTCATGTGCTTAATGAAATTCATCAAGCCCACATGGTTTATTTTTTATGAGCTGAAAATAAATGAAATGTCTGTTTGTATTTTAAGGAATTGTCTTCAAGATTCTCACTGTTACATTTTCTTTCAATTATATTGACTCATAACAATTTTAAAAATCAATTCCATTTTACTTACAAAAAGCACTTAACTGACATTGTCACAAAGCAGCTTTCTAGATGAAAATCTGGATAGAGATTTCAATTTAGATTGGCAAAGAACAGGCAACAGGCCAGAAGCCGCAGTGGCAAGGGGGAAAAACTCAACACAAGGAAGAAACCCATAGTAGAATGGAACCAGACTTAAAAGAGAACCCATCTGCTTCTGTGAATATAAATCAGCATTATCCATCAAATGTGTAGCACAACAGCAAAAAAAGAATGTGGATTATATGAATCAAGGATTTTATGATTACATTAAAATCTTTAGGGTACTAGTCTATGATATCCAAGTGGAATTCCTATTGAAGAATTAGCAAATATTGGACAGTTTTTTTATGCTGTAAGTTTTTTATGTGGGACCATACAGGGCAGCAGTGAGTGAGTGAGTCACAAGTGGAAAAAGATTCAAGCAGAAGCACAGAATCAGGCAGGTTTGCGGGCAAAATGAAGAGAAATGTCAGTCTGCAACTCCCATAATCCTCAGCCAGCAAAATGCCACATGACACTCTATCACAAGATCATATTGTCCATATTCTACATCTGTAGACTTCTTAGACTTATATGTTCTCAATCAAACAATTGACTCCAGGTAACGGCTGCCAACCCTAGAAAAACTAGTCAGTCCTTGGTGACTCTGAGGTCATGTATGTGGAAGAAGACAGGCTTGAAATGATGGCTGGGTTGACAGGCCTTAAAGAAAGCAAGTTCTTAGCCTTGACTGACAGCTGTTGGTTGATACTCAAAAATGGCTGATAAATGAGAATTGTCAAGTGACCAATTTGTTTCTCATTTACCTATTTAATATGTTTTCGCCTGTTTGCCAGTTCCCTAAATATTTGCTCGTTTACTATTCTGATTTTGGTCTAGCCCTTTTTGATTTGTTTACCCATTGCTGCAGAAAATTGCAGTCAATCCGACCCACTCCTATAATTAATATTTTTGTACATATGTACCTGAATACAATATTTTCAACTAATCCTATTTGGTTCTTTTTCCCAAAACACGAATAATTCAATGATTTAAACAACTATAACCTTCACCATGGCATAGCAGTTACCGAAGATGGACGAATGAATGTGTTAAATGTCGCAGACAGTGAGGCGCAAGCACCCAATACACTCCCAAATGAATGAACACAGTCTTAATTCGTCCTGTGAGCCTCATGTCTGAATGCCCACTCCCACTTGCAGGAAAGTAAAAAAAATATTTTAAAAAACAGACTTGTTTGTTGAGTTCCTGCAGCCCCAAGGTCCCTGATGCACACTTATTTTCTGGTTGCTAAAACCTGCACTTCAATTCGTCCAGCTGCCTTCATGCAGTGTATGGATTGATTCTTGCTTTTGTCAAACCAGAAGAAACAGAATAAAGCAGCCACCAAAGTGCAACGATAATGACAGCAATTTAGGTATGAATGATTACATAACGTCATGCCAATATGTGCTACAAGCAGTGCTGATGATGAAAGAATCCAAAAGTGCTATATTTTCCATCAGCTAAAAGAGCAACAAACCGGAATGAGCCGAATAAATTAATGAAATCAGCGATTTGGCACAAGCATATGTGTCATCACACTTAAATAATTCAGTAAGAATTTGGCCCTTCTGCTGAATGAATACTAAATTAAGCACATTTAGGAGCAAGATGAAGTATGTTGGGAAAGATACCAAAACCCCCATGTCAACTCAGCATAGCTGAAATGAAGTAAGAAAACATAATGAATTCAAGAAAATATTTAGAATATTTATATGTAACAAATGAAAGCTGAGAGAATATATTTTTGTAGAATGCAGTTCTACCTTCCCTGGAGTACTTGCAGAATTTGTATCAAATCACACTGAAGCTGTACTGGTTGTCCACTGTGAACAAGCACCTTAATAAAAACACTTTATACAGTGTTTTTTCCTTTAATTTGTCATCCGTCTGTATGTAACAGATTACAGAAAATTGTTTGGAGCCAAACAAAACAAAACCCATTGACATTTCACTGCAGCCATCATCCAAATGTCATGTACAAATTTGCAAGCATGACAGCATAAACGCAACAGTCTATACTGACCAACTAAAGAGTGTTGTAGTTTGGGAGTATTAACCATACAGCTGGTGGTGTGGTTTAAAATACATTCAGATGCAGAATTTAAAATGAATAAGCTAGCAGAACAGTGCAACAGATGGCTCAGTATAGCATATGTATACTCATGGGTGTCGCAAGACCTCTTTTAATGGGGCATGTATCAGCACTGATCTGCTATGAGGCAGTAAAATCTCAAATTCAAGTTTTAACAAGTTTCATATTTCAATCCAACCCAAAATACAAGCTAAGGTGCACCTTGTGATTCAAGTTGTTATGTACGACAGAGCTTGTGCAGTACATCTAACCATATATCGGTGCCATAGACTGTATAAAAAGGACTGGACAAAACCTCTGTAAAGTTACCCATAGGTGTTCTGAAGAGCAGTTTTGAAGCTCAAATATTGGTGCTTTGGTTGTCACCCTCTTTGCAGGAGCTGTCTCTGTCTACAGCAGCTTGGCTGTCAATTGGAACCCGCCTACATACAGCAACTCAGTTATCTCCCACAAACCTGTAAGCTTAGTTTTAGCTTAGCTGAAATGTCATAGTGGCTAACGGTAATTTATAACTTTTGTCCTATGTCAACCCATACATTTCTTGTGATAAGTTAATTACCGTGTAACATAATTAATTCCTAAGTTCTGGTCATAATCCCATTTGGTCGTACACCAATTCAGTTTTTTCATAGAGAATACATGTAAATAGAATTAATCCATTCTTCGTCATTATGAACTATATTTATCTTTTAAACTATATTTTGTTTATATCACAAAACATAAAACAAAGTATGAAAATACTTTAAGTATGCCTTAATTATGCACAAATAATACAGCACTAAATATAACCTGTACAGGAGAGAGCAAATATTTAATTTTTACATGTACTGTTCGTGCACCTTTCTTAGGGAGACTCGTTGACGTGGAATGAGAGAAAAGAAGATGGAAGATGGAAGAAAAGAAGATGGGTGGGAGGAAGCTTAGTGTTTGGAAATGGAGTCCCTTTTCATAACAACACTGGGTTATTCTGTTTCAGTGGCCTCTCCTTTTTGTTTCTTGGCCTCTGGTTCGTACATGGCAGCCTCACTCACTCACTCATCATCTATACCGCTTAATCCTGTATTCACGGGGGGCCTGGAGCCTATCCCAGGAGACTTAGGGCACATGGACAGGGTGCCAATCCATCGCAGGGCACAGACACACACACACACATATACTCACTCATTCACACACTATGGGCAAATCGGGAACGCCAATTAGCCTAACCTACATGTCTTTGGACTGTGAGAGGAAACCCACCAAAGACGGGGAGAACATGCAAACTCCATGCACACAGGGCCTGGCCAGGGCCTGGCCTCGAACCCGAACCCTGGCGGTGCAAGGCGACAGTGCTTACCACTACACCACCGACGTGGCAGCCTATTTCAATAAAAAATCTATCGGCATTAAAAATAAAAAATAAAAAATCTATAGACCTTTGTTTCTTCTGCGCTGTACACTTGCTCAACTGACACTGATATATCATTCATAAGGTGTAGCACTATGTTGGCCACAGTTTTGTTCGGATGATACATCATGGCAAAGGCTTGGACGTCACTCCACTTTGCAAAAAATACTTTTATTATGTGAGCTGAGAAAAACTGATTCTGGGCGACACACTCAATACGCTGATCAAAAGCTTGGGGTGGCGGTTTCTGGGTTGTTTCAATGTTCCGATTTCATACTTGATGTTCATACTCTGGGGCGTTTGTGACCCAAGCTTCCACTGTACAATGATTCCAGTTAGCTGGTTAGCTAAAGTGATACATAACAGACAGCAGTTTGACACATGAAATGCAGCTGTCATTCAAATTGGCCATGCCATGTTTATTTCTGTTGTAAAGTTGAGCATTTTAACATGAGGATCTATGAGGATTGACTCACTTTTCGAGCCAGCGCCCAGTGAACATTTGAAGAACTGCATGTTTTGGCACTTGCCCACTGACTTAATTTTTCATTTGATCAATAATCGGGATTGATGCATGCTCACATTATCATGTTTCACACATGCAAAAGATGTTCCAGAAAAAATATATATGTATCATGTGACTAACATGGGACCCATGCCTCAGTTGCGCTTTATGTCTAGCAACGCCCCTTTGTATTCTGATGAATTTGGTTGAAAACCGTTTGAAATCTCAAGAATCTTTGTAAAACATTTACGTTTATTTCAAGAATGCTGGTCTGTGAAGTTTTATACATTCTCATGAACTGTTAAAGCAAGACATCACAGCTAAGGCAGAGTACAAATGTAAATACTGACTTCAAAATATGTTAGGATGGGAAGCTTTTGAGCAAATAGCTGCAGAAGGTCACTCATTGTAAGTAGTAGGGTTTCACCTGGTTTCATTGTCATGTATTCTATGAAAAAGGTGCATGTTCAACATGAGAAACAGTAAGAAGAGCTTCAAGCAGAGAGAGATAAAATCCCTTGTGTGTGTGTGCGCGTGTGTGCGTGTGCGTGTGCGTGTGTGTGTGCGGTGCGCGTGTGTGCATGTGTGTGTTTGGGACTTAGTATGATTCAATGAAAGCACAGAAATGAAAAAAAATTTAATATGGTTCTCGGGTTTTCAAAGACATTACAAACCAATCAAGCCATAGTGACCCAGTTCAAAGATCAATTGTTAGAGCGAGTATTCAAGGTGAACGCTCAAAAGAGGTAAATTGATCAAGGCTGCCAGGTTCATTTTATGCAATCTAAATGAGATGGGCTGTCTTTGATGTTTTAAGGCATGAGTAATTCCCAGGATATGCTGACAAATCTGTACCGTAACACACTCATGTCACAGTTTAAACTAAAAAAAAAAACACGTATCAGACACTGCTGTATATCTCTAACTGCTCCTAAGCAGTGAAGCTAATGTGACAGTTAATGACACCATTTGACACAATTTAAAAAGAAACATAGCTAACAAGGCTAAATAAAAATATTCAGTGTTGTCCCTGAAAAGACCAACCATTTACTGTATATAACACTGTCTGACTTATTTAAAATCATTATCTGAAAAATCATTATTTGATGAGGATGGAAACTGTACCTTTATATATTTTAGATTTAGATGGGTCGTTAGAATTACACCTTTCAATTTCCCTGCAAAATGAATTTTTCCCAAAAGTCATCATTGTAGTAACCAGTGAGTTAGAATGAGGAATATTTATTTCTCAGGGTAAATATAATTTGAAATGGAGACAATTTCTGTGAAATTGTGGAGATATAAGCATTTATCTTGTTGTTGGTGTTGGTCTTTTGTCTACTTCCAGCAAGGGATCGCCACAGCTTGGCATAGGTTTTACACCGGATGACCTTCCTGATGCAACCCTCCCATTTTATCCAGGCTTGGGACCAGCACTGCATCCAGTGGCTGGGGTTTGGACATTGGCTGGGAATCGAAAACGGGCCTTCCGCATGGCAGGTGAGGTACCTACCACTGAGCCACCAATACCCTGTAAGCATTTATACTGGCAGTGTATACATTTATTCCAGTTAACATTTTTGAATGGAGGGGGTTTGGGTTAACCCAGTCGCCATAACACGCAGACTCACACAGATAGCGTAATATGATCTTGAATAGGGAAGTCAGTCCTCTGATTCTGAGCAGGATATTTACAGTCTTATGCAAAAGTTTAGGCACCCCTTGATAAATAACCAATCTTGATGATTTTTTAATTGAAAAGATGTTTACACAGTCTCTCTTGGAAATGGAGAAAATGCACAATATTTTCAGCAAACATTGATGCAGAGTTACTTTTTATGTCATAAATTGAACAAAGATAAAACAAAAACATTATTGTGGCACTGTGCAAAACTTTGGGCACCCTACATAATGAGTACTTAGTAACACCTCCTTTGGAAGATATCACAGTTTGCAAACGCTTTTTATAGCCAGCTAAAAGTCTTTCAATTCTTGTTCTTGGGGGATTTTCTCCCATTCTTCCTTAAAAAAGCTGCAGTTCTGTAAAATTATTTGGTCTTCCTGCATGCACAGCACTTTTGAGATCTACCCACAAATTTTCAATGGTGTCTAAATCTGGGGACTGTGATGGCCGTTCCAAAACCTTCAGCTTGCGTCTCTTGAAGTATTCCATAGTGGATTTCGAGGTATGTTTAGGATCATTGTCCTGTTGTAGAAGCCGTCCTCTTTTCAGCTTCAGCTTTTTTACAGATGGTGTGATGTTTGCTTCCAGAATTTGCTGGTATTTAGTGGAATCAATTCTTCCCTCCACCCGTGCAATGTTTCCTGTGCCACTGGCTGCAACACAACCCCAAGGCATGATAGATCCACCCCCATGCTTAATAGTTGGCAAGGTGTTCTTTTCATGAAATGCTGCTCCTTTTTCTCCAAACATGCCTTTGCTGATTGTGACCAAAGAGTTTTATTTTAACTTCATCAATCCACAGCACTTGTTTCCAAAATTCATCAGGCTTCTGTAGATGTTCTGTTGCATACTTCTGACGTTGGATTTTATGATGGGGTCGAAGGTAAGGTTTTCTTCTGCTGACTCTTCCATGAAGGTCTTGCCTGTACAAGCATCGCTGCATGGTGGAACGGTGCACCACTCCTGAATCCTAAATCTTCCTGCAGTTTTTTTGCAGTCAAATGGGGGTTTTGATTTGTCTTTCTGACCAGCATACAAGCAGTTCATACGAGCAGTTCACTTGACCTCCACAGTTCCACTGAACTGCCATCTCTTAATTACATTTCTCACTCTGGAAACTGCAAGCTGACAACGTTTTGCTATCTTCTTGTAGCCTTCTTCTGCATTGTGGGCACTGAGACTTACATAGCTGCTTAAGAGGAACCCATGGTTGTTGAGTGTCCGCAAGTGTATGCACAGGGTTTGAAGAGTCTAAGTATTTGTAAAGCTTTGAAATTGCCATTTACTAATGACAACTGTTGCAATGCATCATAACAAGCTAAGGTCTGAAATCTTGTAAAAAGCATCTGAGACTCTGGAACTCTTAGGGTGCCCAAACCTTTGCACAGTGCTATAGTAATGTTTTTATTTTTATTATTATTTTTTGTTTAATTTATGGCATAAGAAGTAACTATGCATCAGTGTTTGCTGAAAATATTGTGCATTTTTTTCCAAGAGTGACTGTGTTGTGATCTTTTCAATTAAAAAAATCACCAAAATCTGTTATTTATTAATGGGTGCCTAAACTTTTGCATAAGACTGTATATATAGCCCGATATCTATATATATAGATTCCTTTGTGCTTGATCTTAATTTTTTAGATTGTGTCAGAGAGGAGACCTGATGAATGTTTTGATATAGGATATTTGAGGGATTGTGCAAAAATTAGTGCAAACCCGCAGTTTAGAGATGGGTATAGTTTTTGTTTATTCACGGTCTCTAAGTCGTAAGACCCATTATTTTTAAATGGAGCAAGTTAGATAGGCTGGGTTCCGTTTTTTTATTGTACCAAAAACGAGCAGTGTAATATATATGTTGGAGAAGGAAGAAAGAAATGTATATATTTCATTTATATGCTTGTTTTTATGCATAAACGAAATGTGACAAAGAAGAAGAAAAATGCAATATTAATTACCACAGTAAAAAAAATATATATATATATTTCAGCTCTGCAATGTGATCTGTTTGCTTACCTCTTGGAGTCAGCCAATGTAATGGCAATCATAGGAGGCGCATGAAAGGCCAGCGTAGTGGGTCGAGATATTTGCTCAGTCTCCTTCCAGTCCATCTGTTCAGCTTGCCTGAAGGCCAGAGGAGGTAGCTGCAAGGTTCTACAGGATAGCCTGCGAACCTGAAAGCAATCTGGGACTGGGATGTCCTCTGCTTCCGAAGATTCCGGAGAGTTATCGCTTACCTGGTAAAAGACACACACATTGGGATTGCTTTAAATGTCTTTTAAAACATGGATGATTTAAAAAAGGAGGATTTAAAAACATAAGCACAAGAACATCATGATAGTTATTGGCTATCACTGTGGCCTTGCACCTCCAGGGTCAATCGATGACCTCCTCAGGTCTGTGCAGGTCTGTGCAGGTCTATGCAGAATTTACATGTTCTCCCAGTGCTTGGGGTTTTCTCCAGGTGGTCCGGTTTCCCCCAACAGTCCAAATACATGCAAAGTAGTTTCCCCGTAGTGTGTGTCCCATGTCCCATGGAATGAATGAATGAATGCTAGTCATTATTGAGGTGGCTCACTTTAAATGTATTTTAGGGGCAGTGGTGGCTCAGCGGTTTGATTCCCAGATCAGCCAGGCTGCCATTGTTGGGCCCTTGAGCAAGGCTCTTAACCCTAACTGCTCCAGGGGTGCTGTACCATAGCTGACCCTGTGCTCTGACCCCAGTTACGCTGGGATATGCGAAGAAGGAATTTCACTGTGCTGTAATGTATATGTGACAAAATAAAGGTTTTACTTACTTACTCATATAAGTAAAAATGTCCATCCTATTCAGCCTTGAAGCACCATATACTGTATGTTAGATGAGTAATTCTATATATCTAATTTTTTATTATATGTTTTTTTTGTGATTTTGTGTAAAAGAGTAATAAAAATCAGCTAAAGCGTGGTGTTATGAACTCAACTTCAGTGACTCCCTCCGATCACCACCAGAGGGAGCCATCACCGGAGTACTAGTCTCATTCAAACTCCATTTCCCACAACCCCGTGCCTGGGGCTGATCACCAGCACAGGTGTCAGCAATTAATAAGTCTTTAAAGTGCACGCTCTCGCTCACCACCTCGCGAAGTCTTGTTTTGCTGTTGCTGACATTTCTAAGCGATTTATTCCTGTTTTGATCTCTCGTTGCCAACCCGCTTGACGTTGTACTCTGTCTGTCTGCTGCCTGCCTTTTGACCCACGCTTTGTTTATTGGATTTACTCTACTGTATTGCCGCCTGCCACGACCCTACTGCCTGGACTTTGATTCTGACTCTGGTTTGCCTACACTGTTCTTATTGCTCCCGGTTGACCGAGATCTGTTAGTTTATGATTAAGTTGACAATAAAGTTGCATATGGATCCCCATCACGCTGACTCCACGTTACAGAAGACTTCGCCACCTCGAATCCAGCAACTATGTATCAACCACTCTCACTGAGGAACTGGTTAAAACGCTGCAAGCGCTCCGTATTCCACCCATTGAAGGATCTAGCTCTCATCCCAGCCCGCCGACTCCCGCCACGGCTGGCATTCCCGGACAAGTTTGATGGAACACCGGCTAAGTGTAAGGGCTTTCTATTACAATGCTCTATGATCAACAACCTGCTCTGTATCCTACTGACACTAGCCGCATAGCTTTTGTGTGCTCGTTATTATCCGGCAGGGCACTCGACTGGGCCACGGCGGTGTGGAGTGAGGATTGTGTCGTGTTCCCTTCTTTCGCTGGCTTCCTACAAAGCTTCTGAGAGGTCTTCGACCACCCCGCAGACGGCAAGGAGGTTCGAAGGAACTTCTTCAGCTGCGACAGGGCACGAACTCCGTGGCTGACTATGCTCTAACCTTCCGCACGCTTGCTGCTCAGACCGGTTGGCTGGACGATCGTCTCAAACTCCTGTTTCGCAAGGGCCTCAATGCTGAGCTACAGTCGGAGCTTGCTTGCCGGGATGAGGGAAAACCCTTGGTGCAATTTATAGATCTGGCCATTTGCATCGACAACCTCATTCGAGCACGCCGCCCACAACGAACAGTCACCTTCCCTGTCTCGACCAGCCTACTACAATGGGAGAGCGAATCCATGCAGCTGGGCGTCACCCACATCAGCTCGGAAGAGAGGGAACGGCAAATCCAAAAGAACCTATGTCTCTACTGTGGTCTGCCTGGGCACATGAGATCTTCCTGTCCTACACGCCCTCCTCGCAAATCTGCTGCGTGAGTTCTAAGCCTCATACACAGACTTGTATGGAAATCCCAGTAACACTCAAGTTTAAGAGTGAAATTGTTCATACCACAGCTTTTGTTGATTCCGGTGCTGCCGGGAATTTCATTGACCGTGACTTTGCCAGAACTCATGCCATCCCTCTTATACCATGTGTGTCTCACTTGGCAGTGGCAGCAGTAGATGGGCGCCCTCTAGGCTCCGGGCAAATCCAACACACCACTGATGATCTCACTCTATGCTCCGGGGCGCTCCACACAGAGACTATTCGTTTGTTCGTCCTGTCAACCTCTCAAACCCCGATCATCCTAGGTTTCCCTTGGCTGGAGAGACATAACCCGGTACGGAGAGACAGATCCTACGATGGTCAGAGTCCTGCCAGAAGCGATGCCTCAGTCGCCTTTCCCCCAAGACGGAGCACGGCGGGACCAGCATCACATCATCCTACTCTGCAAAATTACCCAGTGAATATCGGGATCTCTCCGAAGCGTTCAGCAAGATCAAGGCATCACAGTTGCCGCCTTACCACTCCACCGACTGTGCCATTGACCTACTGCCAGGGTCTCATCCCCCCAAGGGTTGTGTATTTCCCCTTTCTCAACCTGAATCTGCCGCCATGAAGGCCTACATCGAGGAGGAACTGAGAAAGGGCTTTATTCGCCCATCCACTTCTCCCGCTTCGGCTGGCTTCTTCTTTGTGGAAAAAAAAGATGGCTGTCTCCGTCCTTGCATAGACTACCGAGGACTTAACGAAATGACCATCAAGTTGCACTACTCGCTCCCACTTGTTCCTGCTGTCCTAGAATAACTGCGCACCGCCAAGTTTTTCACCAAGCTGGACTTGCGCAGTGCCTACAATCTCATTCGCATAAAGGAGGGTGACGAATGGAAAATGGGATCATGCCCTCGTCATGCCCTTCGGACTGGCCAATAGTCCGTCTGTGTTTCAGGCCTTCCTTAATGACGTCTTCAGAAACATGCTCAACCGCTGGGTCATCGTCTACATTGACGATATTCTTATCTATTCCGACTCCTTCCATAATCATGTGAATCAGGTCCGGTCAGTCCTTCAACGTCTCATACGGTATCAACTATATGCCAAGCTTTAGCAGTGTGAGTTTCACCAAGGTATCATTCCTAGGCTACATCATCAGTCCGGAGGGAGCCGCCATGGATGACTCTACGATAATTGCCGTTATTGACTGGCCCCAACCCACCACGATCAAGGAACTTCAGCGCTTCCTAGGATTCGCTAATTTTTACCGCGGCTTCATTCGCAACTTCAGCTCCATCTCCGCATCCTTAACGTCAATGATCAAGGGAGATAAACGGCGCCTCTCCTAGACACCTCCGGCCATCACAGCGTTCCGAGAAATCAAGAACAGGTTTACTTCGGCTCCTATTCTACATCACCCTGACGCCGACCTGGAGTTCATAGTGGAGATGGATGTATCAAACACTGGCATTGGCGCAGTACTCTCACAAAGACAGGCCAATCCTCCCAAAATGTACCCCTGTGCCTTCTTTTCTCACAAACTCACCCCCACTGAACAGAACTATGATGTCAGCAATCGGGAGTTACTCGCCATGAAGGCTGCCTTTGAGGTATGGCGCCATTGGTTGGAAGGGGCAAAGCATCCATTCACCGTTCTCACGGACCACCGCAACCTGGAGTACCTTCGATCAGCCAAACGACTCAACCAAAGGCAGGCCAGATAGGCTCTGTTTTTCACTCGATTCAATTTCTCAGTCACCTACCATCCAGGCTCCCAGAATACTAAAGCTGATGTTCTATCACGCCTCCACGATTCACTCATGTCTCCTTCCACAGTTCAGTTCACCTTGGCATCACTGCAACCACTGAACTCCTTGCCAACCACTACTAGTGGCCCTCACTCCAGACCGAAACCATATCCTTTGTAAAGGATTGTTCCATTTGCAATACCTCCAAATCCACTCACCAACTCCCAGCCGGCCTCCTCCAACCGCTGCCCATACCTCGACGTCCCTGGTCTCACATTGCTATTGACTTCATCACGGATCTGCCACCTTCCACAGGGTATACCAACATCCTCACTGTCGTCGAACGCATCTCAAAGGCCTGTCGATTCATCCCCCTACCCAAATTATCTTCTGCACTCAAGACAGCTGAGGCATGTGAAACCAAGTATTCAGATTCTACGGCCTCCCCGAAAGTATCCTCTCCGACCGTGGTCCCCAATTTACCTCTCGAGTCAGGGCCTCATTTTGTAAACTTTTGAACATCAATGTCAGCCTCACATCTGGTTACCATCCACAATCCAATGGCCAGGCTGAAAGATTAAACCAAGAACTTACTCGCCTCCTCAGATCATACTGCCAACAGAACCAGACAGTGGAGCCGTTTCCTTCTTTTGGCTGAATACGCTCAGAACTCTCTCCGCAAGCCCTCAACCAATCTCACCCCATTTCAATGCATTCTTGGATTTCAACCACCACTCTTCCCCTGGTCTGGAGAACCCTCCGAACTCCCGGCCGTCGACTCTTGGCTCCGTCGGAGTGAGAAGACTTGGGAACAGGCTCATGTACAACTCCAGAGAGCCATTCGTCGCACCAGGGAGCAGGCGGACTGCCATCAACGTCCTAACCCGGCCTATCGTCCTGGTCAGTGGGTGTGGCTGTCTACCCGAGATCTTCGCCTCCAGATCCCGTGCAAGAAACTCAGTCCCAGGTATGTGGGTCCATTCAGAATAATTAAAGAAATAACTCCGGTTTCATTTAGATTGGCTTTACCTAGAAATTACCGCATCTCACCCACGTTTCATGTCTCTTTGCTCAAGCCTGCTGGTGGACCGAGAGTAGTGGAGGACCGGGAGGGGGTCATGCAACAGGACAATGATTTGATGAACACTAGTAAATATACATTAGAATGGCGGAAAAACAAGAGCATCAAAGATTTTAAATGGTCTAGTCAAAGTCCAGAGATAAGTCCAAAGTCTCAACCCAATTGAAATGCTGTGATGGGACCCCAAGTGAGCGGTGCATAAGTGAATGGCCAAAAACTTGAGCAATGTAGAGTGGATCAAAAGTCCTCCGCAATGATATGAGAGACTGATAATGTCATACAGGAAATTATTACTTCAAGTTATTGCTGCTAAAGGTGGATCTACAAGCTATTGAATCATGGGGGCTCTATAGTATTGCCCATGTGTTTTTTCTGTTTGTCATCATTATGTTAAATAAATGATAAAGAGCAATCTGACTCTCCCATTATCAATTCAAGATCTTGAAGAGAAATGAATGCAACTCTGGGTGGAAATTAATGTAACACTACATGAGTTTATCGTGTTTGTGTGTATTATACAGTAGGTGTGTGTCATTCATTAATTAATTCATTAATTCGTTAATTTCATTGGCTCAGGACTTTTCACAGTACTATATATACTGTATGATCAAATTGCACTGGTATAACAAGCTTGTTTGATTTATGCCAGAAAGAAGACACCATAGGTATTAAAATACTATATCTAGTTTTTACTTCTCCCTGTTAATGTAACGATGTAAGGTTCAAACCAGGTCCACGTAAATCAAATAGGGGATTAGTGTCCTAAAAACCTACTCATCAGCATCTTTTGCATTACAGCCTTCCACTGGCTACAGCAGCAGCATTTTCAACAGAAAGACTGCATTCGTTTAGCTTTACTGAAAAGTCAGAGTCTCAAGGGATCCAATGGGACTAACAAGCCAATGCTGACATGAATCCGATATTGGCTATTTCATTATGCGCAGTGCACTTAAATAGCTGCAGATACTCTACATCAAATCTAGATCATATCCCTTTAGAAACTCAGGGGCAGAAAAGAACGAGGACAGTGATGTGCACTGAAATGCAATTTTATTCAGCCTCTCACGTGAATGACTGCCACATCATTTGAGGATTAGTAGGCCTACTTTCTGTTTACTTTTCTAGATCATGTGCCATGAGGGACACTGGTGTTTGTGAAGCACATCTCTTCAACTAACTCCCTCGGGACCAGTTTTATGTTGTAGAGAGAAGTAGTAAAGCTGCTTGAAATGAGCAGAGTTACAAATTCATCTCCTAAACTGTAAACAGTCAAATAGAAAACTATGTATTAATAATATGTATGAATTAAATCTTTAAAAGTACATGTAGACATATTTCTGGTAAAAAAATAAAATAAAATCCTTCATGAATAACCTTATATAATAATATTGTGCTTATGCTTTGTCTAGCTAGTTATCTAGTTTCCACAATCAGTAAGTATAAACTTCAAATAAATTTGACAAAAATGCTCATAACTTGTATTGTATCATCTTGTTTTCCATTTTGCAAATAGTCTGTAATGTGCATTTAATTATTTATATAATGAGACTGAGTCATGCTTTGAAAGCTTAGGGACATAATGCACTAAGGGGGTCATTTGTAGTCAGCGCACACTCTCACACCCAGGGAACATAAAATGTGACCACACAGAAAAAAAAGAGAGGATACAGTCAGCTGACTAGCTCATAAGAACAATATGATATGGGACAATAAAATACGTAGATATTACTAAAGATTAACAAATTCAATGTTTTAATAACAAAGGGTAAGACAATCTTACATTTTTAATGTAAGCTAATCCTTACACAATCTTAATGACTCATAATTTTTGAAAAAGCTGCAATGTTTTAGTGTTTTAGTGATTAATTCCACTTAATGATCAGAAATCCCCCAGCGATAGTAATACCATCAGTGAAGACTGTATGAATCTCATAATAATCTGCACCACTCCACCATGCAGAAAAAACGTTTGGAACCTGTAAGGCACAGATCTCAGAAAAGACACTTAATTCTAGTTTATCTGGCCTTGAATACAATCTGTAGAAAACAGTGTCTGTCATTATACTGAAATCTGTCAGTGATGCCCTAAAACACTTAATGTAGCAGAATACATGGGCTGAAGTGGTTGCACTTTCAGTGTCTTAACTATCAAATGGTTTACCTTTAGACATACAGTACCAGCTCACCTTCTAAGTTAATGGTTTTTCTTAAGTGTTTTTTGTTTTCTCCATTTTAGAACTATACTGGAGATTTAAAATCTATGAAATAACATACACGGAATTAATTAATTAATTTAAAGACAACAATCAATCATTATTTTGAACATGAGTGTGAAGTGCATTTGCAAAACCCATCAAGCACCATGATGAAACTGGCTGTCAGGAAGACCATTCCAGGAAAGAAAGATTAAAACTTATCTCTGCTGCAGACATCAACAGTCTGCTACATCAACTGTTCAAAGGAGATTATGGCATATTTTGGATTCCTTCAGCATTGTTTTACAATGTAAAAAGAAATAAAAATTAAGAAAGACCACTGAATTTGAAAATGTGTACAAACTTTTGACTGGTACTGTATAATAGTATAGCTTGAAATAATTCTGAAGAAGTGAAAGAAATTCACAGAACATAATATTTGCTAAATAGTTTCATATTGTAGTATATGAAACATGAGCAATCCATCTGTCAATTAATTAAGTACTGTCTGGATGTACACACTAATTATATAATTAAAACATAACAGGATGTTGGGTCTATAAAATAAAATACAGCGCATAATGCCATTATGATCTTAAAGTTGATTTCTATCTCAGTGTGCCTGAAAGTGCAATTATAGTGCAATACTCAATACTCAATACGCCAGTTTGGCATTTTTTTATTAAAGAATTATCACATATTCTATTTACCTGTCTAGTTTAATTGATCTGTTACGTTTACCTTACGCTTACCGCTTGGCTCTGACACACTAGCCGACTGGGAGAGAAAAGCACACGCACATACATGAAGGAGTTTTGAATGTTCTCTAGTTTATTCAGAGAATAATTTATTCTCAGCCATTTCTTGAGTACATACTGTATGTATTATGTCCATATGTTGCTACTTTATAAAAGCATGCGCTGTGTGCATGTTCTATAGAAATCCAGGGAAAGAAAATAGAACCTTGTGAAAGTTCACACATTCAAAGGAACTTTCTCGGGACACCCTAACATCATAGAAGAACCTAGAAGTAGTAGATAGTAGTGCTATCATTCACTCACAAGTAAATGACAAAAAAGCACCAGGTTAGAAGAACTTCAAACTTCAAACTTAAGTCTTAAGAGAGTGGAATAGTTTTACCACTCATTGGTACAAAGTAGTGACACTGGAGAGCCTTTTCATATATGCTAATCAGATATCTCCTTATATTAAAAAAGTTTAATTGTAATACCAGTTAAACATTTTGCTTTTTTAAATAGCATGTTTCTTATAATCCATTTATTATTAGACTAAGTTAATGCAATACAGTATTTCTGGCATACAACTGCCTGTCAACGCTTCTGTTCTTCTTCCTCTTTGTCTTTCGCCTGTTCCCTTTCAGGGGTCATCACAGCAAATCATTTGCCTCCTTCTAAACCTATCCTCTGCACACTCTTCTCTCAGACTAACTAACTTCATGTCCTCTCTTAGTACATCCATGAATCTCCACTTTGGTCTTCCTCTAGGCCTCCTGTCTGCCAGTACCAACCTTCTACCATGTATGCTTCTACTATAGAAATAATGTAATACATATACTGTGTGTCAAAGCAAAGTGCTTTAGATCAGAAATACCCATTCAAAATATAAATCTTATATTATATATAACTTATATTGCAATATAACAAATTGACTACACAGCATTTGCATATTTTTGCATGAAGTATTTAGTATTTCACTGAGGGTTTTTCTTGTACTCTTTCTTCATCTTTTTTTGCATATTGTTATAGAACTGCCTAATGAAAACATCAGAAATAAAACACTGATTATGAAGAACTCCAATAATGACAGAAATAATTGTAGCATACAATACATAATGATAGACTGTTCAAATTCCTCCCAATAAATTATGATAAAAATAAAAAAAAAATAGTCTCCTTATTTCTTAAACCTGCAATGTACCTGGCAATATCAGACCATGCCTCTTGTCTGTCCTTAGACCCTGTATAAAAGAAGATACTTCAACAGTGTTTAATTTCCAAACAAAAGGCATTTTATGAAACACATGAGTACAGAGTTTTTGCATGAATATACCATCGTATGACAAATGTTCATTCGCCTTTTTTTAAGCCTGGAGCTTCTGTTCATGTTCAATATATGGACAAAAGTATTTGTCCAAACCTGTTAATTTTTTAATTTAGGTGTCTCCATCAGGTCACTTATCCCCAGTGTAGGGCAGTCTTAATGCTTAAGCATATCAAGACATCTTGAACAATGCTACTGTATGCTTACAACTTTGTGGCAGCAGTTTGGGGAAGGCTCTTTTCTATTCCAACATGACTGTGCCCCAGTGCACAAAGCAAAGGACTATAAAAACATGGTTTGATGAATTCGATGTGGAAGAACTTGACTTGCAAGCCCTGATCTCAAATCCATCGAGCACCTTTGGGATGAACTGAAACAGATTGCGAGCCTGGCTTTCTCGTCCAACATCAGAGCCTAACCTTATAAATGCTCTACAGAATTAATGGGCACTAATTGCTTTAGAAACACTCCAAAATCTTGTGGACAGCCTTCCAAAAAGAGTGGATGCTGTTATAGAAGCAAAAGGGGGACCACTTCATAATGACGTAAATGATTATAATGTCGAAATATATGTTGCAGGTTGGGCCAAATACCTTTGTCCACATAGTGTATTTCAAAACAAGAGAGCACAATTTGATACTAACTTGCTTTGACTTATTAATGTTTTGCTACCTCCTGGCACTGCTTCACAACCCCCTGAGGGTTTCTGTGCCCCACTTTAAGCGTCACAGCAGTAGACCATATTTATTAATATAAAAAATTCCTGTGGATTCTTTCAAATGCCTGTATTTGTCACGAGCAACCGAGGGAAGAAGACAACAACTTAGCAGTTAGCCCATGTTGCGTGAACGGTAAACCCAAACGCGGAAGTAGAGCGAGTAGACAGGATAACCACGCGTTTAGTCTCAGAACTCACTTACACGAAGAGCAAGGATCTACACAAAAAAAAACGGCGTTCTAGCAACACACAGTCAATCAAGGAACCATTGGTGAAGTGATGAAGGGTTTGAATTTGAGGAGGTGTGGAATACCGGATGGATTCGGAGCGCCGCAGGCAGCTGGGGACGGTAGGTGACAGATTGATACGGAGGGTGATGCGGTATGGACCGATGAACCTGGGTGATAGCTTCTTGGATTCTGTGTGAAGGTGAAGGTTTTTGGTTGAAAGCCATACTCTGTCATCTAAATTGTACAAACGTCCCGGCGGGTGTTGACGGCGATGTTGAATGGCGTAGCGGTTGTTGGCCTGTTGGATGGCGGTGTTCGCATGGCTCCACAGCCGTCGACACCGACGAACCAACTGTTGGGCCGGCGGCACCTCAACCTCCAGTTCTTGATGTTCGAACATCAAAGGTTGGAAACCGTGGCATACCTCAAACAGACTGAGATTGGTGGCTGAAGAAATGTGGAGATTATGAGATAACTCAGCCCATAGGAGGTAGCGGGTCCAGGAGTGCTGGCGATCAGCAACAAAGCATCTCAGGTAGGGCTCCAGTCGGTCCGCTCCATCTGAGTCTGGGGATGATAACCAGAGGATAGACTACAGGTGGAATTGGTCAGATGGCAGAAGGCCTTCCAGAACCGGGCGGTGAACTGGGGCCCCCTGTCCGAGAGGATGTCTTTTGGGAACCCATGCAGTCGGACTACGTGTTGCAAAACGCTTTGGAGAACCGGTCGACAATAGATGGTGTCGTCGATAGGTGGTGTTCTTCTCTTCGGAGACCGGCAGGCCCGTGATGAAATCGATGGCAATATGCGTCCAGGGCCGATGGGGAACGGGGAGTGGTTGGAGTTCCCCCTGTTGGTTGATTGGTATTCTTAGCCCTGGCGCACACTGGGCACGCCTGGACGTACTCCTTTACGTCACTCGCCATAGATAGCCACCAGAAGGCGCGTCTAATAAATTGGAGGGTACGGTTGGCGCCGGGGTGTCCAGATAAGGGCAAGGAATGGCCCCATTGCAACACCTCGGTTCTTAGAGTTGCCCAGGCGGCACACCTGCCGGCGCAGTCTCTATCGCCTGTGCACGGCAAACCCTCGTTTCCAGGTCCCAGTGAAGTGGTGCAATGATCTTGGTGGGTGTGATGACAGACGCGGGGTCTGCCCAGGGGGGTGTCCTCTTCATGTTGTCGAGAGAGGGTGTCAGCTTTGGTGTTCTTGGACCCAGGGCAGTAAGATAGATGGAAGTTGTAATGTTCGAATAACTGTGCCCACCGCGCCTGTCTAGGATTGAGCTGTTTTAAGTTGCGGATGGTGATCATGTCCTGATGGTCGGTCCAGACGATCAATGGCTCTCTGGCGCCCTGAAGCCAGTGTCGCCATTCTTCCATGGCCAGCAGCTCGCGGTCTCCTACCCCGTATCGCTGCTGAGTGTGGTCAAATTTTTTGGAAAAGAATCTACAGGGATGTAGTTTCTGGTCTGGACCTCATTGGGAGAGAACGGCCCTGGTGCCCACATCCGCAGCGTCCACCTCCACAACGAATGGTTTACTTGCGTCGGGTTGCAGTAGAATTGGGGCGTTGGTGAATCGGTGGCATAGGTAAGGAAAGGCGGTGATGGCGGCGGGATTGAGGTGAAGTGATGAGAAGAGGATCGAGTCAGAGCGGTTAAAGGAGCAGCAACAGTTGAAGTTGCTTGAGGGTCTTGGGTAGGGGCCAATGACGCACAACTTCCAGTTTCTGCGGGTCTATGGCCACACCCTGGGGCGAGATGACAAAACCCAGGAACGTGGTGGAGCGCTCGTGAAAGGCTCATTTTTCCAACTTACAGTACAGTTGGTGGGCGAGTAATCTCTTAAGGACCGCTCTGACGTGCTGGGTGTGTTCCTCGGCTGTGCATGAATAAACTAGGATATTGTCCAGGTAAACAAACACCCACCGCCCTAGCATGTCCCTGAGGACATCATTGATGAACTGTTGGAAGTGCGTTGCAGAGTCCGAATGGGAAGACCAAGCTCTCATAGTGTCAAGTAGGGGTGATGCGCACCAAGTTGTAGGCGCTCCGGAGGTCCAACTTTGTGAAAATGGTGGCGCCAGAGAGGGCGTCCAGGGCTGAGTTGGTAAGAGGCAACGGGTGTCTGTTCTAGATGGTGATGTTATTAAGCCCCTGATAATCGACACAGGGACGTAAGGACACCCCCTTTCTTCTTCACAAAGAAGAACCCCGCGGCGGCAGGCGAGGAGGAGGGCCGGATGATGCCGTGACGAAGGGCGTCCAATACATATCTCTCCATTGCCTGCGTCTTGGCGGCAGAGAGGGAGTAAACTTGGCGCCTATGGACCGAGCCCGGCTGAAGTTCGATCGCCAGATCATAGGGGCGATGAGGAGGAAGATGTATGGCTCGTCTTTTGCAGAACACTTCAGCCAGGTCTCGGTAGGTGACGGGGATGGCGTTGGTGTCGACATCGGGTGCCTCGGACTCCCTAGAACATGTCCCAGCCGAAGCCCATAGGCAGAGTTCGGTGCAGGTCGGCCCCCACTGCAGGATTACTTGCATGTATAATTTGCCCTTTGCTGTTATGAAGGTTTTACAGTGTAGCTGTGAGGATTTTTTTCTAGTCAAAAAGTTGGCCTGGCTTATACTGTAGGTAACATTCCAGTTAATCACAGCATTGTTCAGGGCTCAGTGCAGTGTCCTTAAACTCGGTTATATAGTATAAAGTAAATTTGTCTATGTTGAAGAAACAACTTTTATATATTGTAATGTATGTGTATACTGTATAACTACATGACTACATGGGATTCTGTTTTCCTCCCCCTTGATGTTTAACTAGGAAATGGTAGTCCTCACACAAGTTCAAGGGCTGTTAATTCCATCCTGCAGGCTCAACCTTGGTGAAAATTCTGAACATCAGTTGAGTCAGAGTTGTGTCATTGATTAGTGTACCAGTTGTGAACACTAGGAACAACAGCAGAGAAGTATGCAAACGTTAGAAGCAGAAATATTTGTGCAGCGTTTAAAAAACTTTGAAAATTGAAGTAGTGTCCATAATAACAGCCCGTTTTTTGAAATTTATAACAGATCTTACATGCTTTTCTTTGACTAGCATGTGTAGCTCATAAAGAAAGACCAAGAACCTTTGAAGAATGTTTGCATTCGTTCACACATTTAAGTCTAGAGACACACTGAAAGGACAAGCATTACATTTTGTACACATTGATATTTCTAGTTCTTCTTTGACGCTATTGCCATGCTTCTTTCTATTTCTTCCTTTCTTGGCTAATGTGAAAAGCAAGGCTGTCAGACTGTTTAAAGCTGTTAATATAAATATACTTATAGCTAACCATTAAATTAAAAACTATATCAATGTAGTAACATCACCATTTATGATTATAAATATATTTATGATGGTAGTTTATCCTGTCATTATTGATTCGCAAGCAAAAAGACTGGGTTGGTTAGTTTATGCGTTAAGCAACAGTATTTTACATTGTTAATTCATCCCTTGTGATCCTACTGTCTATAGATTTAAATGATTTATTATAACTGGTTTAGATTTTTTTTTACATAGTCTATAAGAGAACGAAACTGTGAAACAAGGTCCAATCATTTTTTTCATCCCAAGAGCCCAAGTTGTTATTGTGTTTCCATGTGCATTCTCCTACAAGGAAGGAAAAAAATGCTTGGAGACCCATCTACTAAATCCTTTTTTTTTAATTGCCTCCCTTGTGTTTACTTTATCTCCCGCTTTGACCATTTGTACTTGACCATCCTATCCATTACTAAAACTCTCTGTGGGTGAATGTTATAACGTACCTCTGTTGTACAATGTATAACTGACAGACATTGACTAATGCCTTCGCTTCCTATTGATTTCGCAGCCATTTACCTGCTACAGAAGGCTTGTTTGTGCCCAATATAGTTTGTTAAAGGAAATCAGTTTCTTTTACAAAACACCTTGAAATCCACTGTCCAGTAATTTTTCATTCACAGCATGCATTCTCCTGAAACCTATAGCTTACAACTAACTTCTGGAAGCTGTTATAATTTCACAAAAAACATTAAGAAGTAACCTGATAGATGTTTTAAAGTCCAATTTCTGGTAATCGATATGTATATGGAATTATCTTCATGTACACAACCAAAGAAATAATCTGGTTTTGAATCATAAACCACACACAGACATATAAAAAAAGCAATACAGCGTAATTAAAGAGCAAAATCAAAGTAACGCTGCACTTGCTGCCCTAGTAGTTATTGATATTTTGAGCTAGGTCATTCAAACAGGCAGAGTCAGCTAAGTTGAATTTATGGGCGCTCTTAAGTAGGTCGCACTCATTGTCTCCCTTCAGCTATGTAACAGTCTTATTCCTTCTTGGGGATGCACAAGATTAGTTTGTTCTTCAAACTGCAGGTCAGTGAGAAAAGTGAAAAAAAAAAAGGTTCAGAGCAACTGAAAAGTACATACAAAAAAGAAAAAACAATGAAATAATAAATATATACACTCTCCCTTTCCACCCACTCAGTTTTTATACCAAAGTATTTGCAGAATTACTAATCTGTGAGCAGACACAATAATAGTGGCTGAAAACTTTAACTGTTTGCTGAATCCTATCATTGATTGATTCCCCACAGGACAGTTTCACCATCAATATAAGCAAAAACAATTATTGGTTTTTGTCTAGATCTGAGCTTAGTATATGTTTGGAGAGCTCTTTATTCCTCTGGGAAAGAACATTCCTTTTTCTTTCAACCGGCTAGTGCAATACCAGGATTGATTATTATTGCTGCATCTAGAAGTATCAAAAATGTAGTCAATTGTGACTATCATGACACTTGATTTGCAACCTGTACATGAAGCCTGAGTAATACAATTGCCGAAAAAAAAAATTACAGTCCATGGACAATTTTTCACTTTTATAGGAAACAAGTTAGAGAACTGGTCATGTCATACACTGTTGCTAAAAGGATGATTAAAAATATATATATAACTAAATGGTACTAGAAAGAAATCTAGGCGACAAAGAAAATTAAAATTGGGATTGCTAAAATTTTGTTAATTCTCAAGCCTTAGGTGTACTCTAGACTCCTAGACTGCAGGTGCAGAGCCTATATATTATATATTTAATCATTCTTTATTAAAACAATATTTTGCTGTTATAAGTAAATACAGCAAAAGTCCTGAAAACTGATCCTCCTATACAGTGGTAGATCTAGAAATTTTTTCATAGGGTGGCAGAAGATTTTGGCAGGGTGGTATGGGCGGGCAGTATACAGGAAGATATATACTGTATATTATGTTTTGCACATCATTATCATTGAAACTGTTATTTTACTTACTGAAATGGTGTGTTTCTTCACTGGAATTTATATGAACGTATACTAAAATCATAACATGAGGTCCAACTGGAACTATAGCAGGATCATCCGTCTGCCTGTCTCCACCTCTCACCATCAGCTCTGCTTCTGTCCCTTGCTCCGATGCACTCTTATCTTCATCTCTCACATTCACTTCTACTTCTTTCTCTTCTCTCTGTTTCTCATTTCTTTCATCTGTGTCCCTATCTCTCTCTCTCTCTCTCTCTCTCACTGCTGGTCTTGCCTGCCTACTCATTCCTTCTGTATTTCTTCTCATATCTTCCTTATGCCGAGACTTCAGCCTTTTCTGGCTGAAAAAAAGTTGCCAAAATGCTAGACCATATTTCAACTTCCTTCTCATTTTTTCCCCTTTTTTACTACTGTGACTTACAGCAGTGAAGAAATGAAAGGGTCTGATGGTTATAATCCACATATATCATTAACATACAGTGTGGGGAAATGTGGTTTACAAATTACAACAAAACTATTAGATTAAAAGTTAAGTGAGTGGCATGGAACACCTACGTGATGAGAATACAGAATATTTAATTAGGGTCTATTGCAGTTAGACAGAGGGAGAGCGAATGGCCAAGAGACTCAAGCGTGTCTGTGTGTGTCTAGGAAAAACAAGTATGTGTGTATGTGTGTGTGTGTGTGTGTGTGTGTGTGTGTGTGGAAGAGGGAGAAAGAGGGAGAGAGAGAGAGAAATTGTACATGCTAAAAAGCAGTAAAGAGTATTCCCAACAAGCATGTGGATAAACTTTGACTCACATCAAAACCGCATGTGTCCATCTTTCTTTCCAAGTGACCTTTAGATATATCTCATTATGGTTGATATATTCCCAATATGTCAGTGAAGGGGGCGTAATCTGTGCTTCAGATTTTTAAACAGCTTCCTTATTTGTTAATTTTGTGATGAACTTTGTTTAGTGAGAGCCTTCATATATAAACCCCATTACTGAATACCATTTAGCAAATGTTACATGTCACTGTGTTTAACTAGTGTAGTCCTTCACAACTCCACAAAGAGTAGCTCTTACTTCAGCTTTAGATACCACAGTAGTGTGTTGACACGCTGTCAGTAGCATCAGCAGTGCTGTGTGTGTGAGATGTTCAGGTGCAGTACAGAGTGCAGTTAAACACTGTTTTATTAAACAGTGACCAAAACCTGTTTGCTATAGTACTGACCTCTCGTAGGTAATTAAAATTATTATTTTTTAAATAAAGAGTTGTAGTTCATGGAATAATACTGTTATCTTATCTTCAGGCAGCATGGCTTTGATAGTCTTGTGCTATTGCTGGACTCGTTGAAAGCATTTGACCAAATGGAATGGTCATATTTATTCTTTGCATTGGAGAAATGTATCTTTGAGGCAATTTCATTAAAAGGTTGATGGTTCAATCTGAAGATTGCAGGGCTTCAGTGCTCACCAAGGCCTCAGAGTCATACCGTTTACAAAGATAGGGATGTCGCCTATGACCACTGTTTTTTGCACCTATTGAGACTATGGCTGAGACCACTTAGCAATATTAGGTCAGGGCCTATTTTTGAGTGATCACGTATTGCTGATAGAAATAATAAAATAGCACTTTGTACAGATGATGTATTGATATTAATCTCAAGCCCTGGCATACCAGTTTCAGTCTGACTCTCATTCTGATGCCATGCCTATTGTTAGCTTGAAGGCAATCCCAGAAACCAATCCTGTATTTAATTTTAAATGCTCACTTGATAGATTAATATATCTAAGTGCCTATATGAGTCTGGTATTTAAAGAGATGTATAAAGAATTTCATTCCACTACTTGGCAAAGTAAAGCAGGACTTGGAACACTGGAACCCCTTACCAATAAACCTCTTGGTTGAGACAAATAGTTCATTTTGCCTAACTGCTGTACCAAATGCAAATGATTCCTGCCGTGTATTCTAAAAAGGTAATTAAAGATTTCATAATGTTAAAGAAATAGTTTAATAGTTCTCTTGGCTCTTTTATATAGAGCAAGCATAACCCAAGACTCATGTCTGCAATGTTACAACAACTGATTTTAATGGGAGGCTTTTTTTTTTAAATCAGTGGTCAGCTCATTTAACATATTCCTATACCTAGGTTTAAAAAAAAAACCTCTATGTGGTTAGTTACTGAGTAGTCTGTCTACCATAGTCCCCTCTTGATAACCTCAAATAAATAAAAATAAAAAAACTAATCACGGAGAGTTGTGATAACCCTATGACACTGAATAAACTCAGAGCATGGAGAGGGAGGTCTAGGTGGACCTCTATTTTTAGCCCAATTGTAAACAACCCTGATTTCCTACCATTTCCTACTTACAAATTCTACTACATTTCTAAATAACCCAGAAAAAAATCCCTATAAAAAGAGTGCTCTTCCAAAGCTCTAGGAAATTATCTGTGTTATTTCTTCCCTAACATATGGTAAATTAGTTAATTTGGGATCACACAAGAAGTGAGAAATGTATGCAAGAAGGAATTATCTGTGACCACAAGCAATGAGGAATTGGATGACATATGGATATATACCAGATCTATATGTGTGTAAATGCAATAAAGCAATTCACTTCAGAATTCTACATATGATGTATCTCATCTATCTGTGGGCACACATTTAAAGGATAAAAACATAAAAGGAAACTTTCACTCTGTAAGAGATGGCTTTCTAATATACTTACCTATGCTAGGAAGAACATTTTATTGCAGTAGATTACTGATTAGTACTGCTAAGCGCCAGGCTGTGTTGTGCTGATCCTGGGAAGCCTGTTATTCCTGTTTAACCTGTTTGTCACACAACTTGTGGGTGTTTGTGATGTGTCTGGGGTTTCTATTTTTTAAGTTTTGTGCTGAGCTATTTGTGCTTTTCCTCCTGTCTGTTATCATTACTATTATTGTCAAGAATTACTATTTTTTAAATATACAGCACTGTGCAAAAGTCTTAAGCGCCATATTATCTGTAGTACATATTTTATTATATAAGTTTATTATGTCTGCATTATTAAGTACAAGACCATTCCCTACAAAGACCCACTATAATTAATTAATAAATAACATTACAGAAGAATATTTGCATGCCTGTAAAGAAAGAGACATATTACATGACAGACCAGTTTTGCATGAAAATACAAAGGAGCGAGTGTGACGAAGTTACCAAAAGAACTCATATTCTCAAGCATGCACAGTAAAACCTAACAGCTGCTTTACTTAGAATACTGCACAAATGTTCAAGCAAATATTGACCATTAATTTTTCATGTTTTTACTTAGTGCTTTTTATAGAAGTTTATTTTAATGTAGAAATGTTTTCAAAAGCATCATTGCATATGTCTTTTCTTTGGATGTTCCCAAGACTTTTGCACAGTACTGTAAATAAAACAGCGGTTTTACTGAGCATGCTGGAGAATATGAGTTCTTTTGGTAACTTCATCACACTTGCTCTTTTCTATTTTCTTGCAAAACCCAGGATTTAAATTTAATTTAATATATTTATAATTAATGTATTGGAAAAATATGGTAGCACAGTATCTTAGTGGTTAGCGCTGTTGCATGTACCTCCAAGGACTTGGGGTCAAATTCTGGCTCTGCTCTGTGTGTGTGCAGGCTGTATGGTCTCCCAAAGCTTGGTGAGTTCCCACCAGGTACTCGCATTTTCTACCACATTCCAAAGACATATAGTGTAGACTAACTGTCATTTCCAAATAACCCATAGTGTATGACTGTGTGCATGTGTGGGTTTTTGCCCTGGAATGGGTTGGGTATACGCTGCCTTGTGCCCTAATTCCTGGAATCTCAGGCCTCTCAAATGGGGGGATTGATAATAAACTCTAAGAAGGCACCAGTCCATTACAGGCCCTCATGCATATACACCACCACACTCCTTCACACCTTTAACATAAATTATGTTAATGTAAAGAAAGGCTTTGTATTTGTAGCTGCATTTTGTCTGCCTCTGTGCAGACATTCCATATGACCTAGACCAAAATTTTACAGGCATTCTTACAAAACATCTTATGTATTTTATGTATATAACAAAAGTAATAACAAATTCCAGGTGTTTCAGCCATGCCCATTGGACCTGATGGGAACAAAAAAAATTATCTGTTTAAATATCATACTGTTTTAAGGTCTTAAGATGCCACCTTTTGCAATAGGTCATGAAATGTCTGTCCTGCTACTGTAGTTCTTTTCCATTCAACTGTACATGCTATTATTGTAAAATGGAAGCATTGAGGAGCAACAACAGCTGTGGTAGCAACAGCCTGAACACAGACATAAAATAACTACTGCAGGTCCCAGAATGGTGTAAAGCATGCCACCCCTGGACTCTACAGTAAAAACCTTCTCTGGAGTGATAAATCATGATTCAGTATTTAGCAGTGTCATGATAAACCTGGGTTTGGTGAATGCCAGTTGAATGCTGTCTACCAGAATGCACAGTGCCAGTAAATTCAGTGAATCAGAATCAGAAAGAGCTTTATTGCCAAGTAAGTGTGCACGTACAAGGAATTTGTTTTGGTGACAGAGATTCCACATAGAACAACACAAGAAAAAAAAAAAAAACAGTTAACAACAAATGTAGTAGGATGCGGGGTTTTATCAAATAAGTATAATAAATATCAGTGGAATTGAACAGCATATTGCAAAGTAGTATTTCACACAATATTGCACATATATTTACTGCACATTGAGAAGAACATTTAACTGTTAATGAGGTAAATTGTCTGGGGAGGAAACTGTTCTTGTGCCTGACTGTCCTGGTGTTCAGTGCTCTGTAGCACCGACCATATGGCAAAAGTTCAAAGAAAAGGTGGCTTGGGTGTAAGAAGTCCAAAACGATATATCCTGAGCCCTTTTGTTCACTCTGAATATATACAGTTCTTGCAGCGTGGACAGGGGAGCACCGATAAACAAACAAACTTTGTAGGTTTCTGATGTCTGATTTTGTGGCTGAGCCAAACCAGACAGTTATTGAAGTGCACAGGACAGATTCAGTGATGGCTGAGTAGAACTGTGCGAGCAGCTCCTGTGGCAGGTTGATCTTCTTCAGCTGGTGAAGGAAATGCAGCCTTTTTAACAATGGAGTCAATTTGATTGCCCCACTACAGGTCCTGAGATATGATGGTGCCCAGGAACTAGAATGACTTCACTGCTGTCACAGTGCTGTTCATGATGGTGAGCGGAGGAAGTGCAGGGGAGTTTCTCCTGAAGTTCACAATCATCTCCACTGTTTTGAGCGTGTTCAGCTCCAGGTTGTTGAGTACACAAGACAGACAGCCAGCTGCTCAATCTCACTCCTATATGCAGACTTGTCACCGTCCTGGATAAGACAGATGATTGTAGTGTCGTCTGGAAATTTCAGGAGCTTGACAGTGGGGTCTGTAGAGGTACAGTACAGTCATTTGTGTAGTGGGAGAAGAGAAGTGGGGAGAGAATGCATCCCAGTGTTGGTGGTGTGGCTGTGGGACATGGATTTCCCCAGTTTCACTACCTGTTGCCTGTCTGTCAGAAAGCTGGTGATCCACTGACAGACATAGTTAGGAACAGAGAACTAGGTTAGTTTGGTCTTGAGCAGTGCTGGGATGATTGTAATAAAAGCTAATATGAAATCTACCAACAAGACTTTGCATAAGTCCCTGGTTTGTCCAGATGTTGCAGGATAAAGTGAGGTACCATTTTGACTACATCATCCACAGACCTGTTTGCTCTATAAGCAAACTGCAGGGGTTTCAGTAAGGGTCCAGTGATGTCCTTTATATAAGCCAACACCAGTCTTTCAAATGACCTCATGACCACAGATGTTATGGCAACTTGTCTATAGTCATTATGTCCTGTGATTTCTGTTTTTTTTTGGAATGATGATGAGTGAATCATCATTCCAAATGAAGGGGAGGGACCCTCGTAGAGGGGCCTCAACGAGGGTCCCTCCCCTTCTTTGGCGACCTCCATGACATGGAATAAGCCTTATTCATCCCCTGTTTTATGATGTTGCCCCAGATTGAAGAGACATTTGCAAGCTATCTCTCTCCTGGGAGCTCATCCTTCCTGAAAAAGCTCACACTCCCCACCAAGCCGTGTAGACTAACATCTTCGTTGGTAGGGAAAGCTTTTCAGGCAGCGGGTCAGGCTGGTCCTTCCTTGCACACCATGGCGGTTTTGCAGGCATACCAGGCTCACCTGCTGAGAGTGTTGAGCACTGGTGGGTCTATCAACGACGCCGAGCCACAAATTTATTTCTCCGTGCCACCAAGCAGACGGCCCGTGCTGTCGGCCGTTCTATGACAGCCGCGGTCGACACAGAGAGACATTTGTGACTTAACCTCACGGGCATCAAGGTCAGGGATCGCGTTTTCCTCCTTGATGCCCCCGGCCTCTTTGGCACCACTGTAAACACCGCCGCCACTAGGTTTCGGGAGGCGAAGCTCTACAAGCATACCTTTGTGAGGTTTCTCCGCTGCCGTGCTCAGGAGTCGGGACTGTCGGCCACCCAGGTCTGGTTCCCACGAGGCGTGAGGCGCAGAAGGCGAAATGTTAGGTGCTCGGTTCCTTCCTGCCTTGTTTCAAGATGCCGGACACTTACCACCCACCCTCCGTTGCACATCATCCTCTGCATTTTCAATGGCGTGGTCTCCACTTCCATGAAACCGGAACGAGCGCATCTGCTGACTCGGCAATTACAGACTTTGCTGAGAAAAGGGGCCATAGAACATGTTCCCCTACCAGACAGGCTACTAAGGTCAGTATTTCCGGTTTCCAAGAGAGATTGGGGGTTGCGTCCAATTTTACATCTTGGGCTGAACATCGAAATGTTGACAGCCAAAATGATTGTTTCTCAAATTGAACCAGAGGTTTGGTTTGTGACAGTCGACCTGAAGGACGCATATTTTCATATAGAAATATTGCCACAACACAGGAGGTTCCTGAGGTTTGCTTTCGGGGGCAAAGCTTACCAGTATCGGGTCCTTGCATCTGGCCTAGCCCTGTCACCCCGCACATATATAAAATGCACGAATGCAGCTCTGGCTCTATGATTCCAGGGCATCCGTATTCTGAATTGTATTGACAACTGGCTGTTCCTGACTCAGTATTAGTCTGTCTTAGTAGCTAGCGCTTCGTCATCAGGATGTCGTCCTAGCTCATCTCCATTCTTTAGGATTGAGACTCAACACCACAAAAGGCGTTCTCTTTCCTGTTCAGAGGACTACATATTTAGGTGTCACATGGAATTCGATCACAAGGCGGGCACAGCTGAATGCATCCTCCAACACCCTGAAAGAAATCAAGCTAGGCCAGAAAGTGACTCTTCATCACTGTCAGAGATCTTTAGGTCTCATTGCAGCTGCGTCCACAGTGATACCTTTGGACCTTCTGCACATGAGAGCGTTTTCAGTTGTGGGTAAGAGCCAGGGGATTTCACACAAGGGCCAATCCCCAGAGGCTAATAAGGGTTACGCGCTGGGGGGCTTCGTACCCTTTCTATGTGGTTCAGACCATGGTTTCTGACTTTGGGTCCCACTTTAGGTCCGTCTTGTCGTCGCAAGATGCTAACGAAAGGCGCTTCCCTCATGGGCTTGAGCCATTAACATGAGCCATGTTAAAACATGAGACTGGCATGAGCGTATATTAACAGACTCACTTTTTAAGTTTCACAACAAACACATAAACACAGCGGAAACACCGTTTTAACGGAAAAAAGCGAGACTGGCATGAGCGCATACTAACGGAATCACTTAAGTTTCACAACAAACGGACACACACTTAAACACTGAAACACCATTTTGACAGGGAAAAAAGAAATCTCTCTGACCTGGTGTGAGCGCATACTAAAGCAATCACTTTTTAAGTTTCACAACAAACACACACACAGAATGGAAACACCGTTTTAACATGGAAAAAAGAAATCTCTCTGACCTGGCGTGAGCGCATACTAAGGGAAACACTGCTGTAAAGTAAAAAAAACAAAACAAAAAAAACAAATAAACAAGCACCTTACCTTTGAAAAGAATCGCGACAGAGTTTCTGTGTGTTTGTGAAGCCAGGGAGGGGGTGAAAAGGCGAGAGAGTGTCTATGCATGTGTGTCGTGTCAAATTGTGCACGCACACTAATAAGAGATGAGCAGAGTTTCTGTGTGTTTGCGAAGCCGAGGGGGGAGGGGGTTAAGGTGAGAGAGTGACGCTCGGTGTCAAAATAAGAGTCGCATGGGTGATGCATGATACTCGGTTTCCGAATAAAAAATTATTAAAAATCTTTGCTCGGTTTGCGGATCACTCGTAAACCACGTTACTCGCAATCCGAGGCTCATCCAGATTGGTGGCAGCAGCTTAAAAACACTCCAATCAGTGCAGTCGAAACAGGCCTGTAATTTCTACTCTGCTTCACTGGTCTAACTCTTACTACAGGCTTAGCAGATGTAAGTTTTTTCCTGTAGGTCAGGAGAAGATGAACTAGGGCGTGGTCAGGTCCTAAAGCTGCTCTGGGGATGGAGTGATATGCATCCTTTATTGTGGTGTAGCAGTGATCCAAAATATTTTTGTCTCTGGTGGGGCATATAATGTGCTGTTTGTATTTAGGCAGTTCATGTGTGAGGTTTGCTTTGTTAAAATCAACAAGAATAATCATAAGAGGGTCAGAGTGTTGTTGCTTCGTGTCTGTGTTCTGATCAGCCAGCTGTGGCAGCGCTGTGTTCACACACGCTTTGTGACGTGGCTAGAGCATGGTAACCAATAAACAAATGTTCTGTAGGTTACTAGCATCAACACTTCAGCTAGCCTTATTGACTACAAAAAGCACTGCACTGAGTTAGGGAGAAAAGTCACAACTCCAATTTATTATATATGTAATACTGGTTCCAAGTGAACAAAGTTTGGTCTGAATTAGTAGACTTAGTGTTCCTACATGAACCAAACAAATAAAAGTCTTGGTACTGAGCACAGCTCGTCACAAAATGATACACTTCTCTTGTTACTCCCTCTGTTTTTCCATGGAGAATACCTCCACCGCAACCAAAGGTGTCCACGATAGGAATGAGCCCCCTTATGGTTATGTTGGGTAATGCTTTGCAGACTCATATCTCCCAGCCGTTCAAGCTTGTAGAGGAATGTACACACACACCAGAATTAAACAGGTAAACTCCAGCAGTAGATTGAAAGACCTGATGAACACAGCGCACAACACTGTGTCGCGATCCGCTCTGAACAGCTGAAAGTCCAGCAGATGTAACGTGTTGTCCGGAAAGGCTTCATTCAGTCAGATTTCTGTGAAACACTGAGCAGCAGAGATTGAAAAGTCCTTATCTTTCTGGGAGAGCAGGAAAAGTCCATCCATTTTGTTGGGTAAAGAGCTAAGATTCGCCAGATGTATACTATGCAGCGGATTTCTAAAACCATACTGTCAGAGCTTCAAAAGCATTTGAATAGTGCCGCTGCTCCGCCAGTTACAATGGTCAACAAAACATCTGCATAATCAAAAACCGGTTGAAGATTGGGTGATGTGTTCTGCCTAATGTTCAGCAGTTGACCTAAACCACATTTAGGTCACAAACATGGCCTAAATGTGGAGGAGGGATAATGATCTGGGGAAATTTTTGAAGAGTTGGGTCTAGGTTCCCCTACTTCCTGAAGGGTAATGTTAATACTACAGCAAAAAAGCTGAGACAATTTTGAGCCAGTGGTTTCATGTTCCAGCATGACTGTGCACAGCGTAAGGTCCATAAAAATATGGAGAAACTCCAGTGGCCTACATGCAGCCCAGAACTTCACTGAATGTGTTTGGGATGAACTGAAACATTGACTGTGAGCCAGGCCTCCTCACCCAATATCTGATGTTATTAATGCTCTTTTGCTCTATTTGCTCTAAGCAGCATAAATCACAAAGACCCAGTCCAGGATCTTGAAGAAAGCCCCTTGCATGAGTGGAGGATATTAGGGCCACAAAATGGGACCAGTGATATGGGTGTCATGGTCAGGACCAGGTTAGATAACAGATGAGGGTGTTTACTTCAAAATAAACTGATGTTGTGAAAGTCCGTCTATATCACACAGTGTGATCAAGAGGCAGCAGATGATTCCTTGACTTCATCCTGGCCCTGTAAGACGTTACACACAGCACAGTGAGTATTGTGACAAAATGTATTTTATCCAATGTCTCAGCTATGGTGTGAAAGCAGCCCTCTTCCAAAAGGGATCTTTTGCTGTTAAAATGGCTTTGGAGAAATGGCAGCACTTTCTTAAGGGAGCGCTTCACCGCTTTGTGATATGCAGTATACCAATCATAAAAACCTAGAATATATCAAAACAGGCAAACACCTGAGCTCCTGTAATGCTTGGTGGGACTTATTCTTTGATAGATACACTTTTATATCACCCTAGCTACAAAAATGTAAAAGCAGATTCTTTATCATGAATGTACTCAGTTTCCCCCAGAGAACCTGTCAAAGAGAACATCCTTCCAGAATCATGACTGGTAGGAGCAATCACCTAAGAGTTTGACATGAAGATCTGCAACATGCCAGCAGCAATATTTTTAAATATTGCCCCTTAAGTGAAAAAAAATAATTTCACCCCACCTACGGGACAGACTCATTTCAGTTTTGAAAATCCTTCTGCACAGTATTCCCACCACCTTTTAAGAATCAGATCACATTTTCCGTAACATTTGGTTATCACTCAAAAGAAAAACAGAAAAGTCATGTGAAACATGTCAATCCAGAGGTGAGTCAATTATTAAGATCCTTCAGTGCTGGGAATCAGAAGGATTGGGCACAGTTTCTTCTCTGTGTGGAATATTCAAAAGTCTCTCTGGCCCTCTGAAACCTACGTTCAAGTAGGAACTGACCCAGGTAAGATTTTCAAATGATTATTGTAAAATGGTGAGTAAACTTAGGGCAGTAATAGTCAAGCAGGAATGAATAGCTAAAGTTTTCTTGTGGGCAGATGTTGCAATATAAAAGGTACATATGAAAACACGTGAGGCTGGGAAAACTGAAAAAGCTACAAGAAGACAGTGATCTGGTACTGGGCCTGAATACAGGTAGAAGAGAACACAGATGGGTGGCTGCTAGGAGCATAGACAGAAGCGGAGTACAAATCCACAAACAATGGTCAGAGATCAGGTAAACAGTTATATAAAAGGCTAAGACAGAGTCTAATTTCAGTAATCAGGCCAAATAGCCAGATATCAGGTAGACATATACTGTATAGGAGCGCAGACAAGGCAGAGACAGAATTCAAACTTCACATGACAGGAAATTGAGGTGAGGGGAAAAAAGCAGAGACAGATCTTTAGAGTCTCAGACATGATGCATATGCACTAACCATACCTCAATTATCTGTGTATGTACAGTAAATGTACTGAATGTGTAACGATGCGGGTTGCGCAAGGGGCAGAGCCGCGCATAAACTGTTCAGAATGGGCAGATCTGCAGGTTGCTACCACTCAGAGTTCTGAACAGGCAAAGGCAATCAGCCTGAACGAGCCGCACCTGAAGGAGTGTCTATTTAAGGGTCCTGATACCGGCGCACTTCATGCAATCATTTAGGTAGCACCGGTAAGGGATCAGGGCTAAGTCGAAGACAAAGAAAGAAAGAAACAAAGAAATAAAGATAAAGGATCTAAAAGACAGACAGACAGTGTGCTGTTCAGAGACAGAGGCAAAGCCCCAGCCACTGTCTGTTTAAGACGCCGGTGAAAGCGCGAGAGAGAGAAAGTGAAAGAGAGAGCGCCACTCATCAGTTCAGCGTGCGCGCTCAGTTGTGCATAAAACACAAACACCTCTCTCTCCCATAAAACCTCGGTAATCCCCCGAGAGGATAAAAGTTTTGTGTTATTTTCCAGAGTCCCGTCCGTTCTCACGTAGACGGCGAAACTATGTTTATTTTGTTTTTACAGTTTACATTTGTTTCCTTTTAATTTTCCTAATTAATAATCCCACGCTATCTCCAAATGGGAAGGTGTTCCCGTGCGTATCACAAGCACTCTCACAGCCTTCTATTTCGTTCACTCCCTCTATAGCCCAGCATAAGGGCTCTTATCAAGAAAAAACATTGCGTGGTGCCGTATGGTACCACGCAATGTTTTCTTGTAACAGAATGATTTGGCCTGGAAGCTTGACATCTCAGCTTGTGCCCCCTCTTCCATGTCTCAAACCAGTTTACGCTAAGAAATTAATCTTAAAGAGGGTAACATCCAGGGCAGGAAAGGTTAAAAATCTAAGAAAAGTTACTGGGTCTCAGCCCATGTGACCAAATCATGCAAGCTTTTTCCATCTGTGCTTGTGTCCACTCTAGCTACATGAAGAGGATTTTTTAAATCTTACTAGAACTTAATGAAATGTCATATTACCCATGCAGTAAAATCCCAAGTGTTGATTTAATACTTAAATCAGAGTTCACATGAGTCCAACTGGATCAATATAAATACTGTAGGGTGTTAATGTAATACTCTTAGTTGTTTTTGTGTCCCATGCAAGTTGGTAATCACAATAATTTTAAAGATTAATGATTGTATATGGCAATTACATCAGTTAAATTGAAAATTTAAGCCATATAAATAGAACTAACACTCTTAATGTCAGTAAGTGTAAATACCTTATATTTACCACCAAACACAAGAAATTCTGAAAATCGAATGCTTTGATTTTAGAAAAAAAAAAAAAATTCCAGCCTCTTCAATAAGTTTTTTGTTTTTGGATTCTAGATACTATTTGCTATTAGATAGATACTACTGTAGATGCTAAATTAAGCTAGAAAAATCATGCAGACTTGTAATAGTTAAATTAAATCAATATCTATCATAAATAAAAATAAGTAGATCAGTTGAACTTATTTTGCCACCTTAGTTATTTTATAATTTGTATTGCAACTTATTAAAATCAGGGGCGTCTGTGAGCTCATGCAAGTGTAAGGAGCGGATAGCGCTGTCCTCCAAGTGTGTTAAGCCGCCTCCAACGATGCATGAGCAAGCAGTTTGAAAAGATGCGGTTGGCTGGCATCACGTGGTTCGGAGGAAACACATGATAGTCTTCGACCCACTGTCACAGCACACCAGGTCACGCCCACCTGTCAAACTAAGCCATGATCTCCCACGACTCCATTCCATACTCCAGTTCGTTGTTTCTGTTTTGCCGCCTCATTGACCGGCTTGAGCACACCTGTTGCTCATTTCAATCATGGCTCTGCTCTATTTAACTTGCTCACAAACAACCTCCCGTTGCCAGATTATTTTGTGCCTTAATGCCCAATTTTCCAGCGATTTCACCTGCCCTGCTACTCGGATCTCGACTCATGCTTTGTTTTACGGACCATGCCTTTTGCTTCACGTCTTGGATTGTTGTTTGTTTGGATTTCTGGATAACGACCCTCGCCCTCGTATCTTGACCACGGATTTGGATCACGGACTCTATTAGTTTTCTCAGCTTTGACCCACGCACGTTCACCACTGCCTCATCTTCACAAGGGAATCAGCGCAGACAACAACACACGCTCTGCACTTGGATCCACTAGGCCCGTCCGGACCGTAACACCCTCCCGACTGAGTGGTAGTAGTAGCCTTAATGTGCGAGACCCCTAGTGACGGGGAGAAACTGGACACGACTAAATTAGGGAGAAAATCAGGGGAAAATCCATATACACTCACCTAAAGGATTATTAGGAACACCATACTAATACAGTGTTTGACCCCCTTTCGCCTTCAGAACTGCCTTAATTCTATGTGACATTGATTCAACAACGTGCTGAACGGATTCTTTAGAAACGTTGGCGCATATTGATAGGATAGTATCTTGCAGTTGATGGAGATTTGTGGGATGCACATCCAGAGCACGAAGCTCCTGTTCCACCACATCCCAAAGATGCTCTATTGGGTTGAGATCTGGTGACTGTGGGGACCATTTTAGTACAGTGAACTCATTGTCATGTTCAAGAAACCAATTTGAAATGATTTGAGCTTTGTGACATGGTGCATTATCCTGCTGGAAGTAGCCATCAGAGTATGGGTACATGGTGGTCATAAAGGGATGGACATGGTCAGAAACAATGCTCAGGTAGGCTATGGAATTTAAATAATGCCCAATTGGCACTAAGGGGCCTAAAGTGTGCCAAGAAAAGATCCCCAACACCATTACACCACCATCACCAGCCTGCACAGTGGTAACAAGGCATGATGGATCCATGTTCTCATTCTGTTTACACCAAATTCTGACTCTACCATTTGAATGTCAGAAATCGAGACTCATCAGACCAGGCAACATTTTTCCAGTCTTCAACTGTCCAATTTTGGTGAGCTTGTGCAAATTGTAATAATAATAATATTATTAGTAGTAGTAGTAGTGGAGATGAGTGGTACCCGGTGGGGTCTTCTGCTGTTATAGCCCATCCGCCTCAAGGTTGTGTGTGTTGTGGCTTCACAAATGCTTTGCTGCAGACCTCGGTTGTAACGAGTGGTTATTTCAGTCAAAGTTGCTCTTCTATCAGCTTGAATCAGTCGGCCCATTCTCCTCTGACCTCTAGCATCAACAAGGCATTTTCGCCCATAGGACTGCCGCATACTGGATGTTTTTCCCTTTTCACACCATTCTTTGTAAACCCTAGAAATGGTTGTGCATGAAAATCCCAGTAACTGAGCAGATTGTGAAATACTCAGACCGGCCCGTCTGGCACCAACAACCATGCCACGCTCAAAATTGCTTAAATCACCTTTCTTTCCCATTCTGACATTCAGTTTGGAGTTCAGGAGATTGTTTTGACAAGGACCACACCCCTAAATGCACTGAAGCAACTGCCATGTGATTGGTTGATTAGATAATTGCATTAATGAGAAATTGAAATAATCCTTTAGGTGAGTATATATATACAGTATATATATACATACTGTATTGTGCATCACAAAACATTCTTTTAGGGAAGGACAAGTGGATACAAAGGCAGTCTAAACAATTTTAATAAGACTCGCAAAATAAACTAAATAGAGAAACTGACCAGAGTCAATCGATAGAGGAAGCAAAATGAAAAGGATAAGACGAACTCAGAAACATAAGCAAAACATGACCAGACCAAGCTAATCAATACAGCGAGAAGAAGGCTTGGTAAACAACAGGAAGAATCATAGGATCACAGCTCCCAACTAGCTCCTTACTGCTGTTACTTTTTGTCATGTGATTAGTAAAGTGAAACTAAATGGTCAGCTGTTTAACTAAATTCATTTGATGGACTTCTGGAGAATGTTGAAGCCAAGAAAAAAGATATTTAGAATCTGATACTGCTGTTACAGGTACCCTAGCAATCTTGGAGTACCACGATGTGGTGCAGAAGAGGTACAGAACTAAAATTGAAACTGATATAGAAAGAGACTGATGATGAACTAGAAACCAGTTTTAATGAAAAAAAGGTTTTGTGTGCAACAAAACTTATAACCTTTTTTTTTTGCTGCTAAGTTTTTTTTTTTGCTAATCTAAGTTGCTGCCAACATGACTCACTACAAAAACACGACTTTGAGTTTTGACTGGTTGTTGTTTTTTTTGTTAAAAATACATTGGCACAAATACAACTGCAGAATGACAAACCTATTGCAGGTGAATTTGTAGCATTTTGCAAAATAATACAAAAAATCACTTTGATATGACCAAGACAAGATATTTTGGCATTAGTACTATACCTTTAAAATCCTTATGACTAAAAGAAAACGTTTACATGGAAAAATTTGTATCAGGCAGCGTTTGGCAAAAATAAAAGATTAATTAATTCATTAATGATTATTATCATCAATTAATTAAGTCATTATTCTATATTATTATTATTATTATTATTATTATTATTATCAGTGGCGGCCGGTCAAAGGGGCGCAGGGGCCCGGCCCCCCTTAAAGTTAGGCAGAGAAGAATGCTCCTTTAACATGTAATTATTTAACATAATAATTATTTATTTTAATAATGAAATAAAGTCATTTAGTCACAATATTCCGGTGTGTTTCTTAATATAATTTATTTGCAATTAAAAAAATCTAAACTGGCACGTAAATCTTTGAAAAGCATGTGACTTGAGGCTGAGCTCTGATTGGATCTTTTCATATCATCCTTCGGGCGGAGCACTGTGCGCCCTGAACCCTCCCACTTTTGTTCTTAGAGAATCAATATTGTTTTTAAATATTTGATTGGACCATTCTCAACGAGTCTTCCAGCACTTCTTACAGCATGCGAAGCTGCTGACTGGATGTGGTGTGAGTTATGTCTTTATTTTATGCTAGTAGTAATGATGCTTAATCACCTGATAAATGGCAATTTACAGGCGGGTATTAAAGGTTTCATTTGAATTTTGTTTGCGTCCCCCACTACAAAAAAATGTTTTTGCACCAGCCACCACTGGTTATTATTATTATTATTATTATTTCCTCAAAACCGCCCACAGGGATTTATTTTGTTTTGCAGTGTTTTATTTATATTTTTTTAAATATTTTTTTTATCATGCTGTATGTATCTGCACATAGAGATACAAAATTATTAGATTTAGATCCTTATGATGCTGGCTAGAAGTCCGGCCAAAGTAAAGACCCTCAGTATATGGCTTTACATATTTTCTGTATCAGTAATCACAGGTCTGTTTTTAAAATGCATAATATAACTAATAGTTAGCTAATAAGGCAAAGCACCCTTCATATAATGCAAAGCTAGTACTGTTTGAAGAGTTCACACAATATGTCATACTGATCATAAGCAGGGGCTAATGGAGTAAAGAAATATGTCAATATTCTACACAGAATATGCCTTCATTCTATTCTGTATTCCATTAAACAGTCTAAACCCCTAGATGTTTCAGATTTGGCAGTACCATTCCTCATACACAGTGGCACACAAAAACAGACATGAACATAATCTGATTACAGTTTTACCATCTGTGTACTAATATGAAAATTGCATGGTTGCTCTGACTGAACAGGCAGCACAATGTTGCTTACATTGCATGCAGTTGCTGCAATGATAAAGGTTGCTATTTTGTTAGTTCTATTTTTACATTTAATGATATCACTGTGTTGCAGTATTAACACTGTAATAATCTAGTGACAGAGAAAATGAGAAAATGATGATGAAATGATGAAACTTGATAAAGGGCAATACAATTCAATGCAGAATTACTACCTTTAAAAAAAACTTCCTTATGTTCTGGACTGCTGAGGCCCATTATTGGAGTATTACCTTGTGCCTTTTTCCAATAGCAAACCCATCAGTGACCACAGGCACTCATTGTCCCTAAACGCAGCATAGGCTGACAGGGATAGATGAGGTGCGGCTCATGTTATGGGAATACTATTAACTATTTCTTACCTTCCTCTGCACAGTTGAAGTAGGAAATGAAGCAAATATCAGACAGGGCTGCTGAGCACTCTAAGAAGAAAAACTTCCATCATCCCAGACAAGACAATGACCATGTTTGTACTGCATCAATTACCAAAGTTCCAATGCATCCAGGCATCACATCTGAAAATACAGTGCCTGCCAATGATAAACAAGTTTTTAATTAAATATTTTCACCTGTCTCTGCAAACTGTGCAGTTAATTTACACAAGGCTCTTCTCTGTATGTAGTCAGGAAAATCTGTGGGGCCACACCCAGCTAAAATACAATCTTTTCTTGTCTGTCTGGGATGATAGTAGCTGTAGTACAACTGGGAATGTTGCACCTCAGATATGTTGCACCTCAAGGAAAGTGCAACATAGCCTCTGTTAGTTATGGCACTCAATGCTTTCTTTTAGTAATGACATTGAGTGTTCCTTAAAATAAGCGAACAGTAGACCTCAAATGAGTTCTAACAAAAACATAAGCATGAAAAGAAGATGAAAAATGAGACTTAACAATAAAACATTTGCAGTTGCATTTTGTTTGTACAGCTTGATTCAGATATAAAGCAGCTTTGACAGCTTTTTTTTTTTTGCAGGCTACCGCTATGAAGTGCATGTGCTGTTGGTGGGTAACAGACATTCATACGTTGACATGTCTTATCACAGCCAAACTCCACTGCGTGGTGCCACTGCATACTAAACCAAAAACTATAAAACTATAAAAGATATTTATCAGGTGAGGAAATACTCCACATAGCACTTTGTCCAATGGGTACTACTGAATGTTTATATGATGGCCAGCTGGCAGGTTACCATCTGTTTGATTGCTTCAGGGAGCACCGAGGTAAGGGACATGATTGCACACATACTTGAAATAAGGTCAAGAGCCCCATTCTTTTATTAAGTAGTATTTTGTTAACACTTTGACTACCCCCTGTGCTAAACTAGTGGCCTACTGGACAAATCTAGTGGTATCAGTTTCAGCATATGTTTCCCTCATCTGAATATTGTTTAATGCCACCAGCATATAAAGATTCTCATGTCTACATCAGTGACTTGTTCAGTGCATATCCTCAATACAGAACAGAATCAGCCCCTTAATGTTTACCATCATCAATACATTTTGTTAATTGTTCTCTATTAGTTCCAACAGAAATCAGTGAGAACCTTCTGGAACCCCACTTCACTTGAATTGACTTGACTTCTAGAGATTTCTTTGCATGAAGACACCCTACTGTTGAACTACAATTAGAAGTAAAATTTTCCCTTTTAATAATAATTTTTTTAAAAACAGGAAATTGTATAATATTGTGAACTTTTTCACAAAATAGAACAATGAATGTTATTAGTGTATGAAATGCTGGTTAAAGCAACTTTAAACTAGTATAATATTTGATGGTTCTTAATGGTACTCTAGTAATAATATAAGGAGTGTTGAAGTCAAACCTGGAATCTGGATTGTGCAGAATAATAGAACACAGTTAATACTGTAACTGTGTAACTATGTAACTTATATAACATGCACTCGTACAAGACTGTGCCATAGAACATTCGCAAAGCAGTGAAGGAGACGAAGCAATGCTAAGAGTGACTATAGGAGTCTGTTGCTATAGGAGACTAAGGACAATAACAGACTATAAAGCACCAACATCCGGTATGAAAACATGAACGCGTCTCTGGCAGGTGAGCTGAACACTTTATATGCTTGCTTTGAGGCTGTGGCTAACAATGCTAATAGCGCTAGCAATGCTAACAATGTAAGATGCTAATAGCTGCAGACAGGAAAAGAATGCCAGCATGTCAAACACAATCATCATCTCTGAACATGACATGAGAAGAGCCTTCAGGAGGGTAAACACCAGGAAAGAAGTAGGGCCGGAAGGCATCTCAGGTCGAGTCCTCAGAGCCTGCACAAAGCAGCTAGCATCTGTGTTCACAGTAATATTCTACCTTTCCCTGTCTCAATCAGTAATCCTCACATGCTTCAAACAGTTCATTATTATTCCTTTCCTGTCCTGTCCCATCGCCCTATAGCCCTGACCTCAGTTGTGATGAAGTGCTTTAAAAGGCTGGTCAAAGGCTTTATCATCTGTCACACCGGATCCATTACAGTTTGCATACCGTCCAAATCAAACAACAGATGATGCCATTTCACACCTTCTTTGCACAACACTAACCCACCTGGACAATTGTAAGAGGAATTATGTTAAAATGCTATTCACTCCAGGAAGATAGTTAAAGACCTCAGCCACCCTGGACTGTTCTCTCTGTAGCAGTCATTTTCCCTCCACACTTAACACCAAGCTGGAGGACCTAGCACTTAGCCCACACTGTGTCACTGTGTCAGTGCCAACTCCACAACCATCATCAAGTTTGTTGATGACGACATGGTGGTGGGCCTGATCAGTGACAATAATAAGATAATAAGATCTGGAGGAGATTAGAAACCTGGAGAACTGGTGCCAGAGGAACAACCTCTTCCTAAACAATATAAAAAAGGAGAGGAACTACCACACTGCCATCATCAACAAGAGCCCAGTGGGGAGAGTGGATAGCTTCCAGTACCTTGGTGTTCACATCATGTCAATGTCAAATCAAAACCATAGTGAAGAAGCCTTGACAGCCTAGTTTACTCCATGGTTCACTCATACTGCTGCTGTCATACCTACATGCCTTATCTTTATCTCTAATACCCTTTTTATTTTGTACATTCTATACAATTCATAGATTTTATGCTTTTTGCATGATACATTTTATATATTCCTATTTTAAAAAAATTATTGTAACTGTATATTTGCTTTTACATTCTTTTGCTAGTACAATTTTCCTCTTCTTACCTTCTTATTCCATTTCTTATTTATATTCTATTTTATCTTTTCTTTTTAAGGTCATGAACAGTTGTATAAGCATTTAATTGAACTTCACAATGTGTATAGTTGAGTAATAACAAATGGAATTTGAATTTAAGAGGAAAACAAACTACCTTTATTTCTCTCTATCATCCTCTGCTTCACTAATTGACTTATCCTAGTGCTTCACCAGTGCTAGGATACTACTAAGGTAGAAAGTTTTCTCAGTACACCAGATTCATGATCAGACTGCCTGGTTCAGGTCTGAAATGCTGAACAAATACATCTTAGGACTAATTTAAAAGATATTTGGAGATTGCACCACACTGGGTACAAACCTTGTATAACCTGGGAAAAATGCTCAGTGATGACCATGTAGCAACAGAGTAGACTTCCCAAAGTGCCACACCTCATGAATCTGAGGAGGAGATGGTCCTCATAGAGTGGCATGTCATTCAGCTTGGCATGTCATTCAGAGGGGCTGGGTATTCAGCTTGTCTATAGAACATGGTCACAAAATCCAGCAAGTACATTGTGTTCAGATGAAATTGTATGCCACATTCACAAACATGTGTAATCATCAAGAGTGCATCCTCCAAATGCCCAGGGCATGCTCTACTATAAAGCATACCCTCTGGTGTGCTGTTACACATGTAACAACCACAGAGAGGATACTTGCCATCACTTAATAAACACCCTACAGCAAACAAACCATGATGCCTGAGGGAAGGCATTATATGAGCACACTCAGAAAACTTGGCCACAGTACAGTATCTGTAAATAATAATTCACTTAATAGCATCTGTAGTTGAAATTCAAAAGATGGAAATTGTGAATAGAAATAAGCATTCCATCCAAATCTCAGGAACATTTTACAGAATTTGTTTACTATAAGCAATATAAGCCCAGAGACCCTCAGTGGTTCATAATGCAGGGCCAGATGTCTTTCAATGTATAATTTGTTACATCCTTTTTGACTGGACACTTCTTTAATGGGCTCAAATAATTTCAACCTTGACAAATTGTGCTCTGTTTATGGAAAGTTCAATGATATGACAAATGAGCAGATTTTATTTGGCGATGAAACAGCATTACAATTAACAGATGGAAATTTGTTGATAGTATAGTTGTTATTCCTTGAACGTATTTTGTGTCCAGTTGTCCAAATGCATCACAGCCAACTTCTTAAATGAAATCTGGTCAGCAATGGTTCTCTGGAGATAACTTTCCAATGTTTATCCTAGCTTATCAGAGCTATCTTTATTTTCAGGTAGCATTTACTAAGGTAGTTTTTTAATCCACAGACAGCCATTCAAATAGCATACAATGGTGTGACAACTCCATAATCAATTCTACAATTCTACAATGGAGTATACACATGAGAAAGGCTGACAGACAGCTGCAATAAAACATCCCTCTGATGAGATTCGTCATTGCATATACTGTCAAAGCATTCATGCTGCACCTGAAACGTCAGGCTTTGGCCTTTTCATTTAATAGAAACACACTGGAAAGGCAAAAAGGCTTTTAAGAGAGATGTGAGAGAATAAAATAATGCAGAGCTGTTCCAATGCTTGATGTTTTCAACAAAGCAAACATTAAGCACTAAATGAGTGAGATGAAAACAATCAAGCAAACAGACACAACAGCATCAGGCTTGCTAATGATTCGCAATTCTTGCCCCATGACACAAACTTCTGCTCTGACAACAGTCTGAAACATGCCCATCACCTTATCTTTTTAGAAATTAGATAATTTCAGAAACTTAATTTTCAATGACAGCATACGCTGTACATACATAGTAGTACATATTAGTATGTAGTATGTAGCCTCATTTCCTACAAAGATTGATTTGGAACAAATTTGCTTAGAAGGTCGTCTATTTCTTATGCACATACAGTGTACAGCTATTAAATATGAACTGTTTGGGGGTTCAAAAAAAAGATCCTGTACAGGGTCACAGGAGGCCTGGAGCCTATCCCAAGGGACTCGGGACATGACCGCAACAGTTAATATAGACTTCCTGTCGGGTAATTTTCCCAAAATGACAACATTAATAACATAATGTATGAAATTCAATTGAAATGACAATTGTGAAATATAAATAGTAAGTCATAGGCATTACTTTTTGCATTTCACCTTGCAATTATTTCCCACCAAAATTTCAACAAACTGAATAATACAATTTCTTTTCAGAGAGACACTTCAGATATTCATTTATTAATGGAAAGTAATTTAGTAACTACTTATTAAAGTAAGTCTTGAGCATACAATTAAGACACAAAAATAAACAAAAGGAGTTTTCAGGATTGGTTCAAAAACAGTGAGGATGGTAACAGACCCATATTGTCCAGTGATGGGAAAATCACTGGGCAGAAGGCTAAGTGTATCAATGCTAAAGATGCATTAATGTTTATATAAGGCAACATACCCTATATAATATACCTTCCATCTGTTCATGAGAAACTACTCTTGACAACAGAGCTGATTTGACATTCAAGATGAATGAAACCCAGATAGACTTCCGTCAAAATTCTCACCTGAGATTTAACATATCACAAAGTGTGTATTAAACTTTTTCATTTTCATTTAATTGGTGAACTACTTGCCATCAGGATTTTGCTATCTTCAAGCAACTCACTGAGTACAAATCATTGTGTGTCAGTGGAAAGTATAACTGGGTATCATCAGCATAGCAGGGAAAAGTGATGATATTGGCCAATAATAGCATTTACAGTATGATAAGGATACCAGGCCCAGAATAATCCTTGGGGCAAAGTACAGGTTTTGGCTGTATTCAAAGAAAAGGTGTTACCATACTACTAATTCTACCCCTTAAGGCACACCATGTGCTTTAAGCACCCAGTAATGATCATGCGATTCACAATATTCAAAGCAGCACAGAAATCCAGCAAGATTAGTTACCAGAAAACAGTGAATTTACTTCCATTTATTATCTTAAAAAAAGAACAGACTCTGGACTGTGACAAGGTCATTAATCCGACAAAAAAATATTATTATTATATTACATATTATTATTATATTACATATTATTATTATTATTATTATTATTATTATTATTATTATCAGTGGCGGCCGGTCAAAGGGGCGCAGGGGCCCGGCTGACCAACATCAAAATAAATACATTATTTTCAGCACGTTCTAATAATTTTATCTATGAATAACTAATGAAAGAATTAATTAGGTTGAATATTAGATTAAGAATACATCTTAAGAATAGGAATTTGTTAGAATTAGAGTACAATTTTTAAATGACATGCCATCTCAAAACTGGAAATTATTTCAGAGCCCTGATTACTTAAAGCCCTAATTCCATTAATCTACAGTATATATTTACCAAGCTCATTCTTTATATTCTCAACAAAAAGGAAGTGAAATTTACTCACTCTCTCTTGTCTGTCCTCCATTCCAAAGTCATTTCTTTTCATCATGAGGGCACATCCAGTTTGCAATTTCTTACAAAGTTGAAGCACTAAAAGAGACAGCAAAAACAACAAAAAGGAAAATGTCAAAAAAGTAAATTACTTTATATTATATAATATATTATATATTATATTATACTGAGTTTGAAAAAAAATCATAACCTGTAGGAAAATCTTTAGACACATACGATTTTATACATATGCAGGACACAGATGCTTTCTGCATCATTTGTGACATAAAGAGAACCAAACATAGAGTTTGAAAAAACAACACTCTTGTGTCATCAGATGCAATCCAGGGAGAGAAGACAAAAGAGTCAGAACTGCGGTGATGCCTATACACTATACTAACTGAGAATTTCTAATGCTCTCCTCTAGTGTTCTTGACACCTGACAGAGTGATAAATCCCCATGACAACACACTCTCTCTAACACAAATTATGCTATGCAACAAGAGGTGTGTAGCGTCTCATAAAATTCCTTTTCCTGTTCACCAGCATGGCTTTCATAAATACTGTAGAACGAGGTTCTGATGTTTTCACTTAAAATACTGAATATTGAGAGAGTCGTTTTGAAACAAAAATGTTTTTTTCAAAAAAGCCTCACTCAGTTACCCTCAAAAGCACTCAGTTACTCTCATGATGTCATTTAGCTCACTGCCTTCTCAGAGCTGTATTTGTTCAATCCGTTTATTTAAAGTTCATGTAGATGTCTATGTTATAAAGACTGAAAAAAAATACTGTTTGTACAGTATTTTTTCGTTATTCGTGATGAAAAATGTGGTAATTTGTTATTCCAAGAACCCGTTCTGGCTCAACTCCACCCAGGTGTTGCAATTTTATTTGCCCAAAACTAACACAAAAGACTTGTGTTGGGAACTAGAGCATAAAAGGGATGTCAAAAGTAAGTCATGCTCTGTTGTTGGCTGTAAACAACAACTCCAATCTCTCTTTTCACTCAAAACTTCTAAGAGAGTGAAGGAACAGTGATTATCATTTATTTACAGTAAACATGTTTTGACTGCTATCTGAATGAGAGACAGTTTTAAAGCTGGATTTGCATCAATACTGAAGCTGAGTGGATCTATGTGGATCTATCTATCACTGCCTGTGACTGAACTTCATCCTAAGATCTGTGAGTGTTGCTAGTTGCTTAAAGTTTAGAATGTTAAGCTTGTTAAACGTGTTTGTTGACTTGAGCTAATAAGGCTAATGTTACAAATGGTAGCTTTTATTGCATGCTGAGGATAAATACTCAGTCTAGTAATTTTGAAGAATAGTAAGAATGAACCAGAGAGTCAGTGTGAAACTTTTTAAGCCGATTTAATGGGCTTTTTGTTGTAACAAATTCACTCTGTGTTGCTATAAGTGTTATTGCATGATTGTTTTTTAACCTGTTAAGTGATATAAAACGTAAACTCGTAGCTTAGTGTTACTGAGCTCTGGTTTACTGATCAGAAGGTTAGCAGTTCAAGCTGTCACTGTTGGACCCTTGAACAAGGCCCTTAACCACAAGTAGCTGACCCTGTGCTATGATCCTAGCTTCCTACCCGAGATATGCAATGAAAGGAGTTTACTTAAATAAATGCTTCTAATATGAAATATTGGATAGCAAATGACTGTGGGTCCTTTTCCCAGCTGTTTCCCGTCCCTGCATTTTGATCTGACTTTTGCAATGGAGTTTCAGGAGTCAGTTCAATTCAGACAATGAAACTTCATGTTGGGAAAACTTCCAAAAACATAACATGTATATACTTTAAAAGTCTATCCCAGTCTCATAAAAAAAAAAAAAACTGGTAAGAAAAAAATAAAATAAGTTAATGGACTTATTATCTTGATTATTATTGATTATCGAAAATATTACTTCAGGCTGATTTATTAAGTTAAATGAAAGGGAACAAGAATTACGGTAGGCACACAGCTACTTGTCAAGTCATGATACAATGTCAGAAAGCAAAATAAGAAAGTTTCTTGACATCATCATTTATCACTTAGGCCCATGACCCTGTCCTTGTAAATTTTGTAATAAATGTTTCATGCTGCTCTGCTAGAAGACAATAGTACATGAGACAGATACAATATAACATAAATTCAATAGTTTAGTTTAAAGTAGCTGATGTTATCTTGGGTAAAAAATTTCCTGAGTTTAAAAAATGTTACCAGTTATTGGCTTTGGCATTAAGTCCAACTCTGCTGAGACAGAATATATCAGGATGTATAAGAATAAGGAGTAAATGACTATGTTTTAAATGTCTCTGGTGTTAATGTTTAGGTAAAACTTTGTGCATTAGAAACAATTAAGATTGACATAAAAATAAATATCTTCTTTTATTATCAGATAATTTAGCTTAAAACAAATGCTTAAAACTAGCAAAGTTATTTGCGAATAGAACAAGTTGTGCTTACAATATTAAAAATATGCCTAGTACTCCTGCAGCATTTAAAGCATTATTATGAACCTGTGCAGCATTACATGTTTTTTAAAAGAATATGAAAAAAAAAAAAAACATTATGGACGCTATGGGGGTTGGGCTCATTTTTACACAATATTAACTTCAGTTTCTGTCTCTGACATTTGACATGAAGTACACTTTTAATTATCGCAAATGCTATCGACCTTTAAAGGCAAGATAAATGGGCTATGTGTACTTGTGGGAGTAAGCAAAGCTGTCAGCTGATCTGAGCCATTTAAAGATAAAACTCTGGATTTGGTCAATGAATGCAGATGTCTGCAACATTCTAAAGTAATTTGCAAGGGCTGATCTTGAGAGTAATCATGTTATGCATTTGAAACCAGAGTTCTGGTTTTAACAGTGGGATAGAACAAGTGAAACATGGGAGCCAGGGGTAATTTTCACGCTTCACACATTTGCGATTACTCTATATAAAAGCACGCCGGTGTACATGTAAAGGTGAGAGACATTATCAAATCCAGACAGCTTTCACAAACAAAGCAAATGTCAGCTGATTGAGGTGTTCAAGGTGTACAACTACAGGGTAGAACTACCTTTTTTATAAAAAAGCAAATGTATTCTAATTTATAATTTTACATTAAATAAGTGCAGTCATTACACTGTACATTGTAAGCTAGTAAGCTACTACTGTATATAGGCCAAATTACATATGCCCATCGAATACTGAGCACTTGCCACATCACATAATGAATTAGATTATTGTTTATAATAGAAATCCAATTATAATGCAAGAAATCAAGAAAACAAGTAAGCAAGCAAGCCAATATTCAAGCAACGAAGTCAACAAGCAAGAAAGTAGTCAAGTAATAAAAAGAAGTTAAGGCCAAATGTTTATATACAAGTAGCCTAAAGACATTCAAATGCAATTTTTCAGTTTAATTTATTCTGTGTCACCATACATATCCTGTCAAATTTAATTTCTAAACAATTACAATGACATGTCTATTTCAGGGCTGTAACGGTGGCATAGTCATTAGCACAGTGGCCTCACACCTTCAGGGTCCAAGGTTTGAGTCCTGCCTTCAGGTCTGTTTGCATGAAGTTTGGATGCTTTGGACAGTCCAACAATGTGCACATTAGGCTAACTGGTGTTTCCAAATTGCCCATAGTATGTACAGTAAATGTGTGTGTGTACAGATGTGTGACGAGCAGTTTTCTAGTTTTTTCACTGCACCTCACGGCGAGGTGGCGCTATATAACTATAGACCAACGTGTCAGACCTTAGTTCATTCTCTTAAGGATTAATGAGCCACAGGTCTTTTAGAGCTGCACGTAGGAGCGGATAAAATCAAGTGTAACATTGTACTTAAACAAATTCATAATCACAGTACTAAAAGTACAGTACAAATGGAGAATTCAATTTTATTACTATCAAATTTAAGCAAAGTAAATGTTAACACAGTGAGCCTTTAGATTTTATCATGTGTAATTAGAAAGCCTACGCGTGTACACTGTAAACCCTAATGCTCAAAGTAATTAAAAACATTGAGTACTGTTAATCTAAATTATTGAATAATTGAACGTACAGGTATGTGTGACCTGCGATGAACTGGCACACCGTCCAAGGTGTCAAGTCAGTCAAACATTCACATACACTTGTTAATAGTTGGGAGCATTTCCTTTTAAGCTTCTCACAATATTTTCCAGGATGATTTGCTCAGACATGGTCAGTTCAGTCACAATTTTTGACTAAAATGAGCACTGTTTTACCTGAGGACCAAGACTTCAGTATTTCAACACAATCCAATCATTCTTGCCTAAAATGCAAAAAGCCAGTAAAGTTCAGGCTTTTCCAGTATAACACCTCCACAACATGATGCTTCAAAGACAGGATAGCATTCTTCATATTAGAAAACATCTAACCGCAGGGCACTCCACAAAAGTGGGTAGATCTTTGCTCTGGTGATCAGCTGCACTTTGTTCTGCAGTGGGAGATTCTTCTGTTCTCCTAGTGATTCAGGACTCAATAATGGCAGTACATTCTTTGGTCCCTGATGCCTCCAACTTCTTGGGGTTCAGTTGAAACTTTTAGTCCAAAATTTGTCCATTCCTAGAACTTTGTGCTACTTTTCTAAACGACACTTTTTTACATTTGAATAAGCCCAAGACGGACAGAACCAAAAAAGTGTTCAAAACAAACACAGCAAAATGTCAACAAACAATACGGAAGTCCAGTGCTTCCTGCTGTCAAGTGTGTAGTGAGCCAAGGTCCACAGCATGCAGCTCTCAATGTGGGGGGTGCAAACCTAAACATAGAAAGCTAAAATTAAATTACTTTGTTCACCTCTGACATGAACAAAGTATGGCAACATGGTATATGTGGAGCTAGTCTAGGAGTTTAGTCTAGTTGTATGGCTTCAGATGTTGTCAAGCAAGTGACCATGTAAGTAAGAAAATAAGCAAGGAAGTAAGTAACAAAGCAAGTAAGCATTAAAGAAAACAAATAATAGTGCAAATAAGCAAGTGAATATTCAAGGATGTAAGAAAGTAAGTAAGCAACTGTATAGGAAAAGAAGAAAGTATGCTCATAAATGAATTAATGGATGAATGAGCATTTAAAACAATGAATGAAGGAATAAATGAATGAGAATGGAAGGTAGCAAGCCATCACAGTAGGCTATCATGAGAATCACAGGACTGGCCAACCTTGTGCAGTGCTCTTTGCTTCTGCCTGCAGGGCCTAATGAAATTACCTTTGCAGTCTTAATGTGTACAGGAAAAGAGATGGGAGTCTTGCCAAAGCACACTTTAATAGATCAGACATTTCATTCCAATGAATGTAAAGCTTATGATTTTCTGCATCAATGTGAATAAACAAGTAATAAATTAAATTATATATTAAACATTAAAATCAACAAATTATCCAACTTTAGCTAAGCACCACTATACCACAATCAGCTATGTTTTATATGAAGAAACAAGATGTGGTAGCAGGGGCATCATGATGAGAGTCATCTGCAGACAGAGAGAGGCGAGTGCAGCCAACAGGTAACGCGGAATGCTTTCTAACTGTGGCTCATTAGGCAGTTTATTTATTGATGTCTCATTGTGTTAGTGTACTATTTCTCCAGGCTAGGAGAAAGTATGTGTGTATGTGTGTTTGCTGAAAAGCAATATTTTTATTCTTGGTGTGAGCTAGAATAAGAAATACCACGCTCATCATGCTTGTTTTCAATCCTCATTCACCAAACATTCTAAGAACTATCACAGCTGAACTTCTTTTTTCTTGGGATTTGAGATATAATCTATCACATAATTAAGAAACAGAACTTGTTCCATCTGCACATTGCCAAGCCTATAGGTTTATTAATGTAAAAATAATATGCTGCAAAAAAACCTTTCAGTAAAATGGACACCACTTGTAAATGTCTGTGAAGAATTTCACTCATCTGAGTCAGTGATTCTCAAAGGCGGGTGTCCAAGCACACATAAAGCATAAAGGGGTCTGTAACGCATAATCAAGGGATTTTTTGGGGGATTTTTAACAACCAGCAGTATTAATAAGCACCTCAGATCAATAGCAAAATGTCCTTGAAAAGTTTCACTGTGAGACACTATTTTAGCTGAAATAACTAAGATAAGAATTCAAAGCAGTGTGATATTATGATTATGATATGTGGCTTTCTTATAATCTTCACTATTAGCAGCAATTAGGATCAACAAGGAGCCAGCTTCAGAAAACCTTTAAAGAGCTGACACTGCAATGTTGGTTGATGTTTTGTTAAGGCTCAATCACTCAAGCTATGACCTGGTGTCCTCTACAAAACACACCAACACATACTCAAAACTAGCAGTTAATCTGTTAGTGTTTTAACAAAAAATCTCTTTACACTTGAGACATTCTTAATCTTATCTGACCGTATTAGTCTTCTCAAAAAGAACTGCCAGTCTCCTTTGCGTTTTATATGATACAAGGTCATGCAGTCCTGACAAATTTTGAGTAAGACCATCATAAAATCTATGCATATAAATAATTTTCTATGTTTAGTATTAAACAGTTCACACAGGCAGAGACACATTAATGTTCTGTGTTTGCAATGGATACTTGATTGGAAAGAATGTATAAAGAGGCAAGACCAGACATCTACAGAAACTTTAGACATTGTTGGCACAGAGCAAAAACATGAAACACATAAAAAAAATTTAAAAAACAAGAAAGACTACAGATAAATCATTGATTCAAATTCAAAAGCTATAAAAGCTAAAAATGTTCACGTTCTTTTAAAACTAGTTGTATTGAAAGTCTGAAGGTGGCGTTGTAACTCAATTCTTCATTTCACACCACTGGTTCATTCTCCACTTCAATAAAATCAAAGTTTTATCACGCCGTATCTAGCGTGTCATATTTATTCCTGAGGCATATAATACATAAAATAAAGGTCTAAACAAGCTAAAAAGTTGTTGAACATCTGTGAATTTGTTTTAACATGACTTTTTTAATTTTAAAAAGTAAAAGTTTTCTATTATATCACCACAGAACAAGTAGAAGGGCATAACTCACTGAACACATGCTGTACAAACTTCTTCACATTAACAATGTATGTAACAGGAAGAAGTAATTAAAACAAAAAATAAAAGGAGGAAAAAAACAACTCACCTTTCTTTCTAAACCTTGTAACAGCTCTAAAGGACAAAATAATCTGCCCTGTTACTCCAACACTGAGGAGATACCTAAAGAAATCCTGGCCTTTGCTTGTATAGCTTAAAGCTGTATGCACAGACATGAAGTGATGATGGGGTGTAACCGCCCACTCCAAACCAGCTGAGCTGGCTTTGACTAAAAGAGCCAGAGCAATGCAACACAAACACTGTATACTGAACGGCTCATTCAGGATATAATCGGCTATAATCCTACAGGCTACTCACTCGCGCTATTGTTTACGTAATTACATCAGTGCCACACCTAACTTGGGTTTAAACGTACTTGTCTGGCTTGCCATAGTACTTGTTTACAGACTAGTTTAGGCACAAGTATATTCCACAATAGTGATATAAAAACATGTCTGAACATTCTTTATGATGCTATTCAAGGTTGCGTAAAGCAGGAAACATTCCAGATGAGTAAAGCAGAAGCAAGATATAGTACACCACCTGTTTTTTTGTTTTTTTTATTACTTCCTGTATTAATCTAGATTAACTTCTGTATATGCTCATAGACCTCTTCTTAGGGAGCAGATTTAAATTTTTAAAAAAAGAAAAGAAAGAAAAAGAATAAGGAATTTGGTCTGAACTTTCAAAAAATATATATACTTAATTTTATCTGACATTGCTAGTTTATCTGACAAAATTCCTAACAACTGTTCTAAGACTAAGAGGTCTGAGCTGCTCTTATATTGAATCTTAATTTAAGTTTAACGACAGTAAAATCAACATTTGTTATAGATCGCATGCACATTATTTAGTGTTCTCTGTCTGTTTTAACTTCTATGGATTTTCAACCTATGTTTGTATTTTTACATTTGTATTTATATTACATATTTATATTTGTACAGTATACAGTACAGACCAAAAGTTTGGACACACCTTCTCATTCAAAGAGGTTGAATTTGTATTATGGCAAGAAAAAAGCAGCTAAGTGAAGAAGAAAACTAGCGGCCATCATTACTTTAAGAAATGAAGGTCAGTCAGTCTGAAAAATTGGGAAAACTTTGAAAATGTCCCCAGGTGCACTCACAAAAACCATCAAGCGCTACAAAGAAACTGGCTGACATGCGGACCGCCCCAGGAAAGGAAGACCAAGAGTCACCTCTGCTGCGGAGGAGAAGTTCATCCGAGTCACCAGCCTCAGAAATCGGCGGTTAACAGCAGCTCAGATCAGAGAGCAGGTCAATGCCACACAGAGTTCTAGCAGCAGACACATCTCTAGAACAACTGTTAAGAGGAGACTGTGTGAATCAGGCCTTCATGGTAGAATATAAGCTAGGAATACCACTGCTAAGGACAGGCGACAAGGAGAAGAGACGCGTTTGGGCTAAAGAACACAATAAAGAAAACTCTTTGAATGAGAAGGTGTGTCCAAACTTGTGGTCTGTACTGTATATTTTTGACAAACCATGGAAGCTGTTGCTATCCAAGTTGTACGTCCAGTCTTTTTTTTTTCAGTAGCATGACCACAGAGAATCACACACCAGCTGTTCTACAGTTAAAATTCACTGTGTAACTCTTTGTGTTAATACTGAAAAAATCACGATCACTTAGAGATTTCTAAGGCATATGAGACCAAGACCATTCGAGTTAGATTTGACTGTCTATGTTACCCAATATGCCATGTCAATTCTACCATAGTACCATTCAGAATTATCCATCTTCTTTTGTATGTTTGTGTACCATGTTTAGGCAATCTTCTTGGCCAGCAGCATAGATAGTACATTTAGTACTCAAGGGTAAATAAATAAATAAATAAATAAATAAATAAATCAGCCATCCAGTACTGCATATAGTACTGCATATCCTACAGTATGTACTGTAAGGACACAGGTGGCCCGAAGCTATCGGGAACTCAGGGCACAAAGTAGAAAACACCCCTAGATGCAGATACAGGCACACACATTCACACAAATCCCCACATCCAATCACACACTATGGGCAATTTAGAAATTCCAAGCAGCCTAAACTGCATGTCTTTATAATGTGGGAATATTACCTAAAGGAAACACACTGAACATATGCAAATTCCACACACATACAGACCAAAGATGAGATTCAAACCCTCAACAGTGGAGGTGAGAGGCGATAGTGCTTGTGACAGTGAATATATTGTAAAAGTTATGGTTAAGCTTAATCATGTAAGCTCCTCCAATTTTCTTTACAGTGTAGCACAAGTGACAGAAGTTGTGGGGACAAAATATATCTGTGATTTAGGCCTCTGCTGGTTGTTCAGCTCTGCCAGCAAGGTGTTGACATGGCACTGACAGGAATGTCGACTTGTCCCTTATCCAACAGATCATTCCCAGTTCAGGCTCCTGACACCTCACTTCTGGGCTTTTGAAGCAGATGAGCTGCTCTTAATGAGGCCAGTTGTAAACAATTCTACCTAAAGACAGTGTGTGCATGGCAAAGAAAAGCTGTTGACTGACAAGATCAGCATGTGGCAATGTCTTCAAACTAGCAAGACATTGATGTATTGCTCTCAATTCCTTCAATTCCGACCTTTCATCAGGAGACCACATGAAACCTCGCATGGCTTCTTTGACTGTAAAGAAGAGTCTTGTGGGTCAGTTTGTATCCATCATAAAAATCTAATTACGCCAATTACACTTAATATTATAATGATGCGTTTAAACCAATTTAGCAAAAAGTCACCCATACTCTGGCACACGGGTGAAGTCAGGTTTCAATCATGATCAATGTTAGAAGGGATTGGTCCAATTATTTCAGCATGCGGGTGCATACCACACAATGCAAATATAATAAATCTTCACCATGGAGGCATCAGTGCATCTGCACTAAGCACTTGGACAGCATATGGGCAAACCCCACCTGCTTGTTATTTATCATATTAGCCACAACACACACCATCCAACCATATTCAGTATGCCAGCATCATTAGATGGGCTGTCACAGCTAGTTTGAAGCCATCTGTGTCTGTGAGTTGGCAAAAGATGACCCAGAGCTTTCCTCAGATACAGAGAAGAACAGACTTAAAAATCGTGGTTAATCTGGTAGGTCATTATCATCCTGGAAAAAGACAGCTGCAGATACAATATTCTCACACTCTACTGATAAAGGGTGAGAAGGATGGCTGGCTGCTGAACTGAAAAGAGGGCTCAAGCCCAAAGCTGGACAGTCTCAGCTTCTAAATCACTGATCTCAGCTGAGTCATGTTTGCTGCCAAATCATGGATTCATTTAGAATTAAACTCAAACTGTTGTCTGCAACTTCAGTTTGATACTTAACGACTTTAAGCTGAAGTTCGGAAATGACTCTGATGGTCATACTATAGTTCCATTCAAAACCCTTAGCACAGCTTGACTCTTTAATAAACAATTATTAAAAATATATTTTTGTAATCACACAGCCAGGTGTCACCCCAAAGAGAACTGGTTCATCCCTTTTGTGCAAAACCGGGAAAAATTTCTTGCCACAGTTGCATCTGGGTTGCTCATTATAAATAGGTTTTGTGGTAATGTCCACAATTAAAAGTTCTATATAGTATATGGTAAATAAAATTAAATTCAGCCTGATATGAATTGTTTTCTGTGTTGAACCTGGGTGGCTTGATCAAGCAAGCTGTTCAGACTGCAGAACTGCCAGATTTAAAACTGCCAGCCAAGAGCACTGAGTTGACATCGTCATCACCATGTAGTCAGCACGGCTCATGTCCAAGTCAAACTCAGTGAAGTGGTGAATCCCATAAAGCACATAGCTGCTGCCTGTCTTTGTTTTCCAAGAGATGCAGACACTGGAAGCATTAGCCAAAACCTGGCTACAAGGTGTGTAACATAGTTATTAGTGGCTATCCACGCTATCCACACTAATATAGCATTAACTATAGGGGAAATCTGACCTGAGCACAGAAACAAGGTATGTTTTGTGAAAGGCAAAAACTGTATCTATGGTGCTATGTGTAGCCAAAACGAATTAGTTGAAGCAGGGAGATCTGACTAGGTCTGAATCTTAGAGTCTTTAGAGTATTCTGGCCAACACAGTTTGTTTATCAGATTGTAAATATGACTTCTATCCAATGTAAGGTACTGTATAATGAGTAATAATAAAATCTAAGGAATTTCTCATGTGCAGTGACATAAGAGGCAGAGAAGTGTTCGGCCACAGTTCTTCACTTTGGGGACAAAATCCAAGCAATTGTATGCTACAATTTTATTTGCAAAAATGTAATTGCATGTAAAATTATATTTAAATTCTGGTTCATTAGATATCGCTAAAGACAGTCAGAAGTAAAGGTTTATGGTGTATTTTATAGTTTGCATGCTATATTCACACCGCTTCTGTTTTGCTTTGTTTTTCAGAAAGAATAAAAAATCCTAGATCTTAGGCATGCGTCAAGGACCACAATGTCAGCTCATTTAGGGAGTGAGGCTTCATTGTGATGCTGTCAGCACACATCTGTGCTGATCTATCCCACACAAACAAGCTCATCTATCTAACTCAAAGTGAAAGATCACCAAAAATCAAACCCCACAGATATAGGGTTTATTGATCTCCTTCTGTTTCTCATTCATCTTGCTGTAAAACAAGAACTTTGTTTAGTTTTTCATTTTCTGCCTTTCATTAGATGAAAGAAGACACATGCAGGAACTGTCATGCACAACTGTGGCTCTGGCAAATAGATTTTCTTATATAGTACATTTGAGTTTATGACCTTTAGTTTAAGAAAGCCATAAAAACTCAAATCAAAGTGTTTTTAATTACTCTAATCTTACCTAAGAGTTTTGTCTGCAAATATCACAAAAGACAATTAAGAAGGTCAAGTACTGAGATAAATAAAAAACAGTCAGTCTGCCTAAAGACAATCCTTTAAATCCTTGCTTACTTTCATTACTCGCTTTGAAGAAGCCATAGGATATAAACAGGCGTAAGTGTAATCAATTCTGTTTGTAACAATACAGTGAATCAGATTTTTTTAAATTGTCTTTGATGCACCTGTCCGTCATGTCACCACCAACACAAAGCAAATTGCTTATACATTGTTTGCAGGTGCAAATTTAAAAATGTATAAGTGGCCCAGTTAAAGTTTGAAATGTTTGGGGAAAAACAATTACAGACAGCATTGAATTTATCAGCGATTATTTCGTAAATGCCTGAACAGTTATCAATAAAGTAATGGGTAAGCCTTTAAATAACATTATCCCAGGTAAGAAGATTAAAGAGACTAACATGGATGCTGCTGCTGCATGATCAATGTGATTATTGCACATTGCAAATGTATTTTTATAGTCTATCAAATACTTTTTTAAATACATTAATTATATTACAAATGTGGAGTACTTGACCACTGGAAAATGTTTAGACTTTATAAAATCATTAAAACCAAGATAATATGGAAATGATGTCGAAGTTAAAAGTTTATAGTATGTAAATTTCACTGTGTGAAGGGTTTCAATATTTCGGCTCTCGACATCCTTCTGCCAGGTTTTGATCAGTTAGTGCTCGTCTTTGTCTAACTATGGTTGACACAGTTAATGCAGTCTTACTTGGCATTTTATTTTTATTACATGTTATAAAATTTGGTGTAATTTTATAATGTAATTATAAAATCAGGAAAATGTTCACTGAATTGTTCACAAGCAAGCATCCGTGAATTAATGAATTAATTTTAATGGTGAAGTGACTGATTGCTTTACTTCACAGGGAGCCCTCATGTCTGTCTCTCTCTGTCGAGCTACACATGCCGCTCCTGTGGTGCCAATGATTCACTGCCCCTCTGCCCTCAGAACCTGTCTGACTCAATCTGGTGCCCTGTTTCTGGTTGGAGATGTCGTCACATGGAGGTCCTGTGTGGTCTGCTTGGGATGCGTGTCGTGACCGGGGACGGGACCACTTTACCATGAAGATGGTCTTGGACTCGGCTGATGCAGACAGCTGTTTTCTGATGGCTTGAGACTACAGAACTGAAATTCTCACAAACAATTTTGTACTTGAGACTCCAATAACAAACACATTAACTTACATATTAACATATTAACTTAAACACCTCTCTTATACTGAACTTACACCTAACAAATGATGATGGGTTCCCTGTTGGGTCTGGTTCCTGTCAAGGTTTCTTCCTATTGACTTCTCAGTGAGTTTTTCTTGCCACCATCACATCATTATGATTCATACATATTTCCTCACACTTTTCAAGCTCATTTCCATAATTGGTTTTATTGATGTTTTATTGTGTAAAGCTGCTTTGCCGACAATGACCACTGTTAAAATGCGTATATAAAATAAAATAAAATAAAAAACTGAATTAATTAATAACTGCGTCTTCTCTCCAGCTGAGACTCAGACACTACACAGACCTCACTGTTAAGACAGTTTCACTATTAATTTTTTAAGTATTTCCCTACAAATGTATTTAACTTTGATTACATTACTCAGCAAGCGTGACAGTGAGAAAATCAGCACAAATAAAATCCAACTCGGTTCTCGGCGTAAAGGAGCCGATTTAAAGGAACGATTCCTCCAACATCACTGAAACGGCTCATATCTGAGTCGATTCACCTAAAAGCGACTCAGTGAGCCGATTCGTTCGAGAATCAGTACAATGTGCCGCTGTGTCATGTTATTTAAAACATTGCTCAACATATTCATTACAAATTAACAACTTTGAACAACAATTCACTATATATTAACTCTATCTGTAAAATTTGCCAACCAACAGATACTTGACTACTCACCAAAACATACGCTGGTCTCGGTGGGGTATTTCTTTAGCTAGTGTCTAAAAAAAAATGAAAACGCGCTAGCTAGCAAGTTAAGGAATTTTTCAATAGGTTGTGACCAGATGATTTAAAAAATTGGTGGCATTTACTCTGTTCACACTACAATGCACTAATGAATTATTATTATTATTATTTTAAGGATAAACCTTATACACGCCATCGCTGTATTGTTCAGCAACTAAACAGTTAACGGATCTAACGAACAAACCGCCGTGGCGCGTGCAGGGCTCGCTCTGTTTTCAAACAGAAGCACGCGACAATTTTTGGAACGTCATCTCTATCACTAATCTATTTCACATTTAATCCATTTATTAACTAAGTAAGTTGTAATGTCATCCAACTCTCTTTGAACCTAAAGAAAATAATATTCTGGTCAGCTCTTTTCAGGGGAAAGTATTTTTGTAAAAAATTCTACAAAATTGTACAAATGGTACATTAAGAATGATTCTCTAAGGATGCACTGAATAAAGCAGTATAGTGCATGGTTACTAAATTAAAATATGCTGAATTTTATGTTTGTGTTAGGATTCAGATTAGAATCATGTATGCAGTCATTAAGTCTACATAAAGAATAAGCAGTTAAAATTTTCAGAAGCATTTTAATATGTATTGCCAGTTTTAGTGACATTATTTGTATATTTCATTGTTTGGAATACCAATAATATTCATTAATAAATCTTTATTGAATCTTCATATGCATGTTGCTTCTCTGTAAACAAATGTGAAAGGACTCTGGTTGCTCTGTCATACCGGGCTCTCAGTTCAGATATTTTACATGCCCACCTCAGGGGTGAAAGCATTCAGTTCTGGTTAGAACTGTCAAATTTAGTGATTGGTAAAGGCTGCACGATTAATCTGAGAAAAAAAAAAAAAAATCACGGCCTCAGTTCATACAACATACGGTACATGCAATCTCATTTCTGAATGACGGCGAATTGACTGCATGCATTTCCCCGCATTCAGATCACGCTGCATTAATGTGCTTATTTACTTGATAACAATCCCAGATGCTGTAGCAGTCACACTCAATGGTCACACTCATGCAGTGTAAAACAAAGCATTATTAATTCACCAATCAGGCCTGAGATTCAGTCATAAAACTCGATCAATTCTCTCATCTCTCTTCCTCATTACGATGTTCCACTGTCACTCACTTGACGTGTAACAAGCTGGCAGAACTAAATAGACTTGTCAGTTAATTTAACGAAGTCGGAGCAGTATGCATGTCGTTATTTTTGTACTAAAAAAAGCATAACCTGTGTTTTGATCGCAGATTTAATTTCTGCTCAGTTGAAACCTTATGCAAGTGCTCAAATTGTATTTCCACTCGCTCTAACAGTATTTCGAATCTATTTTCTGCATGTTCAGTATTAGTACTCTGTGCATCCAATCTGAGGCTAAAGGAGGGGCAATACCAGCCAATCACAATCTGGAGGGGGTACTTTCTAACAATCTGTTTCTGATTTGCTCCATTTGATGCACCCTGTATGCCCTCAATGTACATGTGTTATGTTACATCGTTATTTTTACAAGCATAAGTTGAATGTCTCACACACAAAGACGGACACACAAAAATATGTGATAGGCATGTACAATTTTAATTGGGATATAATGGACTGTATTAGTTAATTGAACAATGACGTGTTGATTCTAGCAGTTGCACAGAGACTCTGAAAAAAGATTAAACGCGAACTTTCATAGTAAGTAGCACAAGCATGTTGAAATTGAGCAATAAAGCTTTTGACAGCAATACATTCTATACTATTATCAATGTAGTTCATTTCAACATACCTAACAAACAATCACAAATAATAATTAGATAACTAACACATGCAATGATGAATGTCCAAAAAGCATAATCTATATTTATATATAAGGGAATGTAAGTTATTTGTATTTAATATTGTTTTTTGAAAATATTAGAACCATATACATTAAAATAGAATAGAAAATACTAAATTTCAATTTGATTCTTAAGTCGCTGAACCACAAAGTAATGATTTATGTAGTTACAAAATAGTTTTTTTTAAACCAAGAATAAAGACAGACAAACAGTGGGATTGAGGCGATAGCAAACAACTGTAGAGGAAACACTTATGAAAGGAATACCTTGCTTTTACTAAGTATCTACTGTAGATATGGAAAAATATTGGTGAACATGGCTTGGTAGGAATAAAGGTGATCAATGATCGGTTTTTAGGACGTATACTGATCAATAGATGCATTTACACAGTCCCTAATATTCCAGTAATAAGCTGCATTAGCCCAATGTGGGGTTAACATAAAGGGCATTAAAATTTTGCTTTCATTCCTGATTGGTAAACTCGGTAAGAACAATTCTCTTTTCCAACCGTCTTTAAATTTATGTACTTGGTCTCTGGCTGAGGAAGTGGCACTGATTGGTACACCATTTCACATGTAGTAAAGCATCTATCCAATCATAGACTTTGACTAACTGAGCCAGGTCTGCTGAGTGACACGACTGAAAGATGTTCATCTTATCATCCGGAGATTTCGAGTTCAATTTCAGGGAGATGCTGCACACTATGTGTAGTCATGAGTCTAGTGTACTGATGCTCTCTGAGAGGGGTCTGCATACCCACCCTCTTAAATCATTCATAGTGACACTTGCTAATCGTAGGCATCTGTGAGCTCACGCAAGCGGGAAAACGGCTAGATCTTTCCACCAAGTTTGTTGCTTTGCCCCAAAGTTTGAAAAGATGCAGCTGGCTAGTACACTTGTCTTGGAGAAATAGTGATAGGAAATATGGAATACAGGCTCATGCAATTGCGAGGTTCAGGTGGTAACTCTGTCATCTCAGTTAATTTAACAATTTGATTATCTTCTGCTTGAAAAGTCATTAGATTTGTTGCTAGCCTCTTCTTTTCAAATAAAAAGGGTTCTACAAAGGTATATATTATTATTGATGCAGTGATAGTAAACTTGTACGAGTACAAGTACTTCCATATGGGTACTTGCTGATCATTTTTGAAAAGTCCTTTGAAAAGCCATCAGGGAAGAAAAACACCATAGATAGTATAACATGGTCGTTCAGTACATCATCAGCTCATTTAATTTAATTTAATTTAATTTCATTGCCACATAACATTACTGATCCTAGACCTGACCAACTCAAACAACCCCAGATCATAACACTGCCTGCAGTGGCTTGTAGAGCGGTCACTATGCATGACGAGTGCATCACTTTATGCACTTCCCTTCTTAACCTGACACACCCATCATTTTGGAATCTGAGCTCATCAGGTCACATGACCTTTTCCCATTTTTCCATTGTTCCAAAGTCCAATCTTTATGTTTCCTAACAAATTGGTGGCTTTTTTTTGCTGATTAGTCTCACTAACAAGTGATTTTTTTTATGGCCACACATGTGTTTAGTCCCAATGCTGTGTGTTATCATCACATTGTGTGTATATAGAATGCCCTTACTTTCACTATTAAACATGCTATGTTTTTTTCTTTAGATTTTTTTACCATGCAACTTCACCAAGTGTTTACTGTACGTGATCTCCAGTCATGATTTTGTTTTCCGACCACATTTCTTCCAGAAAGTTGATGGTTCAGTGCAATTCTTCCAGGTCCTGATAATGTTTGGATGGGTTCTTATCCCAGTTCCAGTAATTTACACTCCAATAAAAAGTTGCATTCTTTGCAGTTACTGTATCTGATCAGTCTAAGCATCTTTTTCCTTTATGACCCTTTTGTGATTGTTCAGTACTATGGCAATGACTCATAAACAATAACAGCATGGCAGTGTTACTGCTGAAGTCCCAAACTACACAAACATATTCTTCATTTAAGGAATTTTTTTCTTTTAAATATATATGTTTTTGTTTGTTTGTTTGTTTGTTTGTGCAACATTTACATATGTATACAGTATGACTTCTGTTGCTGTCACTGTCAACATTTAAAGAGAAAGGATAAATGTCTAATAAATATCTAAATAATGGCAGATTTGGTAGCACTTTCCCAACTAAAATTTATGACACCTTTGCCAGTTTGCAGTTATCAAGTGCAATAAATAGTTGCATTTCACTTTCACTTTTGTCAAAGAACACAGCTCCGGAATTGGCTGGAAGGCACACCAGACATGGACAGACCAAGAGGTGCACTGCTAAGGTTAGCAAGGTTAGCAAGACAGACAGAGAGAGATGCACTGCACCTTACTTTAACTTGCTGACATTAAACTTGAAGAGCAGACAACACACGCTGTCCTAATTGCTTTTCCTGCAGTTTAGCCTCTTGGTGATTTTTTTTTCTTTTTCTTTTGTGTCCAGAGAAGATTCTGCTCTCTGCTGATCCACTTCATCCTCTCAATAAGGTTGTAACCAATGTATTTGGATATGAGAGAAAAGACAGATCTTTTCTCTATATTATATTTAAATATATTTATATTATTACAGTTTGTTTACTGCGAGTTCAGGCATATTTATTTGCTAGATTACTCTAGATTCTAGCTACAGTAACTCCACAGTTGATCAAATTTGCTGTATTTTGTATGCACACAGTTTATCCACATCTATCCCATCCATCATAGGGCCACCACTGATCATATTCTATTTATTCTATTTAGGTCACTCCTGTGAAGGTCAGTGGAAAGGGGAAGAGAGGAGGGGCTAAAACATAAACAGCACCATGGATGTATTTTGTGCTTGTACATCTTCAAATTGCAGCTGTAGGTGACAAAACAGCAACACTGTGTGTAGGTACAGTAGAAGGTGGTTTCACCTAACATTGTTTAATAAATGGCTTGGCATGCCATTAAATGTGATGGATTACATTTCTGTAAAAAAGAATCAATGAGGAGAAAGATTTTTTGTTGTTGTGAAAACCATGCATATTTACAATTCAAGTCATACACACACACTACACTGTATATATGCACATATATCTATT